>JAFCGX010000057.1:0-67999 GCA_019023105.1 Diglossa brunneiventris
GAGCCGGCACAGGGGCTGAGGGGGTGATGCAGCCGCGAACGATTGGGGGAACAAACAGGAATGGATGAGGTAATACTTTGTCCCAGCCTTTTTCTTTCCCGTTTTTCTTTTATTGCTTTTAAACATGTTATTTTCTTACAATCTCCTCCCCACTCCAGCATGTGGTATATTCTTTTTCCTTCTGGAATGAACGGTTTGTTACACATAAATCCAGAGCTTAACAAATCCAAACTTCTGCTTGGATACTTTGAAATGCTCGACGAGCTAACTCACGACCTTGTCATGTTGTTTTTCTCATCACCCTTTAATTGATCTTTTGGTAAATTATACATCTTTTAGTTACTTGTTTTTCTACTCCAAAAATCCCAATGCACCCACAGTTCCTAAAAAAAAAAATTATCACAAAAGCCTGAGTATCCCAATGTCTTCTACGATTCCCTAGTAAGCATTTTATTATCTAATTGTCTTCCATCAAGATGTTTCTGTTCCCCGATTTATCTTGTTCACCACCTATCTTGTTATAATTCCTTTTTTCTCTGCTTCCCTAAACTTTGGAATTTCCAATTTTTTCTTCATTTGGAGTTAATATTAACTCTTTCAGCTCCATTTTCTGCTGAATCTTTAGCTTCCTGATCTGCCAAATTATTTCCTTTTATTTCTGGGTCTTTAACCTTTTGGTGTCCCTTAATATGTACAATATTATATGTTATAGATATAGCTGTCTCTCTTAGGTAATTTTAATGCCTCTAAAACCTCTAAAAGAAGTTCTCATGTACTAATCCTTTTCCTCTTGAATTAAGTAATCTCCTTTTAAATTTGTCTTAAGGTATGTGCTACTCTAAAGGCATACCTTGAATCAATATAACTCCTTTCTTTTCTGTTAAGTATTCTAATGCTCTTTTTAAAGTATATAATTCACAAGTTTGCATGTTTTTTTTCTCAGCACTTCTGCATAACCTGTATTTTGTGAGGAGTTGTATTTCTGTTTGCTAACATAACTCCCAAAGGGCTATCTCGGGGTAATTTCTGTGGTAATTTTTTCTCCCGCTTTTCTTTCCTGTATCCACCTTACTGGATTTCCGTCTCATTTTTCAATATTCTATCTATTAGTCCCCTGCTTCTGTTTTTCACTTTTACTAACAACTTAATACCACTTTCTTTCAACTACTTACACCCAAAAACCCCTTTTGCTCACACTGCTTTTCAACACAATACACCTCCCTCCAAGGAGATATGGTAAGGCTTAAAATGCACAATCCACATTACCTATACTTTCATTCGTCTACATTCACTCTGTTTCTTATTCACTTTCACACATTCCTTCACCCCCTCAAGACACAAGGTGGATCCTTATTGCCAGAAAATCACGGGTCCCTGTGGCCCCCCCTCGCCTTGGGGTTGGCCCACAGGTCTCGGTATCTCCGGGCCTCCTGGAAGGGCCCTGACTCTGCTGCCTCCGGTGCCCGTTCAGCTGTGAGGCTGTCTGCGTGTCACTCACACTCTTCAGCCACGGCCCCCTCACACGTCTGGGGACACCAGCCTGGTGTGCAGGTCACACACAGCTTCAGCCACAGCCCCACCTGCCCGGGGAACACCAGCCTGGTGTGCAGGTCCACACAGCCTTCAGCCACAGCCCCACCTGCCCAGGGAACACCAGCCTGGTGTGCGGGTCACACACAGCCTTCAGCCACAGCCCCACCTGCCCGGGGAACACCAGCCTGGTGTGCAGGTCACACACAGCCTTCAGCCACAGCCCCACCTGCCCGGGGAACACCAGCCTGGTGTGCAGGTCACACACAGCCTTCAGCCACAGCCCCACCTGCCCGTGGAACCCAGCCTGGTGTGCGGGTCACTCACTGCTCTTTCCACTGCCCCCTTCCCACCCACCGGGAAGTTGAGGCTGACTTTGTGTGTACTCACTCTCACCACACAAGATAACAATAAGGTACCTTTTACTTTCACATCACCTATTACAAGTTTAGGTGTTACTGGCCAGACACGACGCTATTGGATATACCTCAACCCAGCTGTGTTGTCCAACCCCAGATGCTCTCGGGTACTTTTCCCTCAATCCAGCTGCGTTGTTCAACCCCAGATGCTCTTGGGCATTTTTCTGTCCCTCAATCCAGCGGTGTGGTACAACTACAGATGCTCTTGGGCATTTAATTTTTTTTTTGGGCTGTGTTGTCCAACCTTGGATGTTCTTGGGTATTTTTTTATCCCTCAGTCTGGCTGTGTTGTTCTACCCCTGGATCCTGTTGGGTAAAGTTTTTATCCCTCATCTAGCTGTGTTGTCCCACCCTGAGTGTTCTCGGGCATATCCTCACTCCTACAGAATTCTGCTCAATCCTGCTCTTGGATGCTCTTGGAATAGAAATCCCCCAACCCAGCAGGTTTGTAGGGGCCCCTCCTGTCCCGTTTCCTAGTGGATTGGGCTAGGAAACATTGCTCCCTACCTCGGAGGGTCCAACCCCTCCCTGAGACCCAGTCCCAGTTACCCCGGGGATTCTTTCACTCCTCTTATCACTCGCTTTGTCTCTTTACTGGCCGCTTCCCTCGCGGAAAGTCAGAAATGCAGCCTGGGAGACTCCAGCACTCACTTGGCAGGTCTGGGACAACCAGCCCGCCTCTCACTCACACACATTCATCCCCCGTACCTGCCCCCCCGAGAAATACTTACCAATCCCTTTTCCTTCCCGGGTTCTTCGTGCACACTACTAGTCCTAGGGGGCCAATTACCGCAGTTGTAGGGAGCCTTTTTCTCTTCTCTTTGTTTTATTGTCTCCTTTTGTCCACTGATTGTAACCCCCGTCTGTCGGTCACCCCAGGGGAACACAGCGAGGCTGCCAAAGAGGGCAGGGCGCGCCTTCCCCACTCTGACTCTCCTGAAGCACCGGCAGCGAGGTGTTAGTAACCATCCTCTGCCACCATAATTGTGAAAAACGGCAATCACTTGTTTTCAAAATTTTAAAAGTATAATAGTAGTAAAATGGTTATAAAAATAGTAATACAATTAGAGTAATAATAATTTGGACAATTTGAATTAGGACAATATGAGACAATATTGACAAAGAGTTACGGACGTCCGGGTATCTTTTTCTGGGCAGTATGAGCCCGAAAAAGGACACCCGTTAACAAAGGATTAACCCTTAAAAGCAATAGCCTGTTGCAGATTCATACACGTCATACACGATGCATAAATTCCATTCAAATACAGGATTCTGTCTGGTCATCGTCAGCATCTCCCTCTGAATCCTAACAGCGCCTTGGAGGCAGGAAGAAGTTTGTTTCTTCTGATAAGAAGGCAATAAATTCTTTTTCTCTGAAAGATTTAGGTGTCCTGTGGCTGCTATCTCACTGCAAATCCTTACTTTAAAAAAGAATCCTACATAGCATAGTTTCTATTTTAACATTTTTTAAAACCTAAAACCATATTTAACAGAGTACTTAAGAGAATTAATACAGCATTACTTTCTAACACAAGCCATATAATATTAATTTTAATATTTGCAAAAACCAATCATAAATACATGCATTTTTAACATACTGGGAGCAGCCACTGCCAGTGTAGGGACCCCCCGACGTCCCCCCCGAGGGCCATCTGCGGCTCGGCTTTGGAGCCCTGCCAGCTGCAAACATCCCCCCAAAACACCCCAAACCCAGGCACCCCCTGGCAGATTTGGGCCCAGCTCCCCCTGCCCAGGCACCTGTGTGATGAGAGGCGATGCTCCCAAGGTTGCGACGCCTCCAAGGAGCCCCAGGGCCACGAGATTCTCCCTCTCCTCTTCTGCTGCTGCTGCTCGGCCTCTTCCTCCCTCCCTCCTCCTCCTCCCCCGTTCCCAAAGGCCGAACCCTGAGGGGAAAGGGGGCAGGGAAAGGGCGGGAATCGTGAGGGGAAAGGGGGCAGGGAAAGGGCGGGAACCGTGAGGGGAAAGGGGGCGAGGAAAGGGCAGAACCCTGAGGGGAAAGGGGGCAGGGAAAGGGCGGGAACCGTGAGGGGAAAGGGGCGGGCTCAGGCCAAGGGCGGCAACTGTGAGGGGACACTCTGGGAGGCGGCACTCTGCAAACAGAACTGCAAGGGATTGAACATGAACGGGAAAGAAAGCAGTAAATCTGAGAGTTTTATTTGCTATCAAATACATCCCGCACACCCAGCCCCACACAATCCCCATCCCACCACTCCAAATTGGGATCCCATTTCTCCCAATCACCTTCAAACCCCATCTCAACCTGGTGCTGTGGGATCGAGGGAGTTTGGTGTGGGATTGAGCTTTTTGAGGTGGGATTGAGCCCTTTTGGGGTAAGATTGAGCTGTTTGCACCTGGATTTGGGTGGTTTTGAGGTGACAGATCCATCCGTCTTGGCTTTTGGAGTGCAAAGGGATGGAGAGAAACAATTAGGGCCAAACCAAAAGGAGAAGCAGCCAGGTGTGTTCCCAACATGGATCTCAGGGAATGTGAGTGACCAGGGCTGTGCCCAAAGTGCCTCCTCCAGTGGGGGATGGAGCTGGAGCAGCGCACGAAGCTCTTCCCGCACTCGGGGCACTCGCAGGGCTTCCCTTACCGGTGCCTCCGTTGGTGCTTGGTCAAGTGAGAGCTGCAGGAGAAGCTCTTCCCACACTGGGGGACACTCGTAGGGCCTCTCCCCGGTGTGGATGCGCCGGTGGGTGATGAGGTGGGAGTTGTGCTTGAATCCCTTCCCACAGTCGGGGCATTGGAACGGCCTCTCCTCTGTGTGACTCCGATAGTGCAGGAGGAGACTGGAGCTGGTCTGAAACCTCTTCCTGCATTTATCACACTCGTAGGGCCTCTCCCCAGTGTGGATTTTTTGGTGGCGGGTCAGGTGGGAACTCTGCCTGAAGCTCTTCCCACACTGCCCACACCCGTAGGGCCGTTCACCAGTGTGGATCCTCTGGTGGCTGATCAGGGTCGGAGCTCTGGCTGAAGCTCTTCCCACACTCCCCACACTCGTGGGGCCGCTCCCCAGTGTGGATGTGTCGGTGCACAACAAGATGGTCGTTTCGCCTGAAGCCCTGCCCGCAGTCGGGGCAGCGGAAGGGCCTCTCCTCTGTGTGCGTGCGCTGGTGCAGGACAAGACAGGAGCTGGTCTGAAAACTCTTCCTGCATTGATCACACTCGTAGGGCCGTTCCCCAGTGTGGGTCCTCTGGTGCTTGATCAGATCGGAGTTCCACCTGAAGCTCTTCCCACACTCCACGCACGTGTGGGGCTTCTCCCCATCATGGAGCTGCTCAAGGAGCACCAGCTCCGAGCTCTGGCTCAATCTCCGGCCGCCTTCCCGGCGCAGGCTGGCTCTTTCCCCCTCACATCCCCGCCATCTGCGTTTGCAGCCCCTCCTCATGCGGCATCTCCGGGGCTTTTCCTCCCCGTTGGCTTCCTGCGCCGTGGAGACGCTCAAAACGGCCTCTTCCACCAGCTTCTGCCGCGGGCATTTGTCCTCCCTGCTCTCCATGCTCAGCTCCTGCTCTGGGCGAGGAAGGACAAGGACAGGATGGGATTTGCCTCCGTGCCACATGCCACAGACAAGGGCAAGGAGATCCCCCCAGGGCCTCCCCGGGGATGCACGGCCCCCTCTCGGCTCTCCCCATTTCGGGATGCCGGGGCTCTTTGGCTCCGGGCTCCCTTCCCCCTCATTCTCTGCTCGGGCTGCAGCGGCTCCAAGGAGTCCCCCCTGCCCCTCTCCAGGCTCTTGAGGCTCCCGCCAATGGCAGCGCTCCCCCCTCTCTGGGCTCCCCACTTTGGCCTCCTGGGGGACACAGGGCTCTGCTCCTCCAGGCTGCCTCTGCCGGCAGCCGCCACCGCCACCCCCCGATGTCCCCCCGAGGGGCCTTTTCCGCTCAGCCTTGCACTTCTTCATTCTCCAAAACATCCCCCCAAAACCCAACTGGGAGCGACTGGGAGTGACTGGGAACATGCTGGAGGGAACTGGCTACACTGGGAGATACTGGGAGGGACTGAACAAAAGTGAGGGGAAAGAGAGCAACTGGAACCATGTGGAGCACAACTGGTTCATACTGGCAGGGACTGGGAGCACACTGGGCTCGTCTTTGGATCATACTGGGAGGGACTGGACTAATACTGGGAGGATCTGGAGTGACTGGGAACACACCCTGCACATCATCCCCCACACTGGGCCTGACTGGGAGCAACTGGGAGCACACTGGGAGCAAATGGCATCATACTGGGACTGACTGGGCTGATCTAGGAAGCAACTGGAACCACGCTGGAGGCAGATGGGACCATACTGGGAGAGATTGGAAGCAACTGGGATTATACTGGGACCACACTGGGAGGGCTGGCATGTGACTGGGATCAAACTGGAGCACACTGGGATCATATTGGGGTTGAAAGGGAGCGACTGGGATCACACTTTGTGCTACTGGGACAATTGAGAGAAACTGGGATGCTGCTGCAAGCAAACTGGAGGAACTGGGAAGGACTGGATGCCTGCTGGAGGCAACTGGGATATACTGGGCATGACTGGGGGATCATACTGGGATAACTGACACCTTACTGGGGCCACTGGCAGCGCCTGGAAATGACTACAGACATGCTGGGGGCAACTGGGATATACTGGGAGTGTCTGGAACCATACTGGGGGGACTGGAACCATACTGGGAACAACTGGGACCATGCTGGGGAGAACTGGGACCACATCGGGGGCAACTGGGAGTGAGTGGGACCATGCTGGGAGGGACTGGGATCATATGGGGAGGGACTGGGACTAGAGCAGGGACAACTGGGTTCAACTGGGACCATACTGGGAGTGTCTGTAACCACAGGGGAGTGATGGAAGCACACTGGGAACAGCTGGGCCCATGCTGGGAGCAACTGGGATCACACTGGGGGCACTGGCATCAGACTGGGAGTGACTGGGAGCAACTGGGATTAGACTGCAGGTGACTGGGATCATACTGGGAGTGGCTACACCATACTGGGATTATACTGGGAGTGAATGGAACCTGACTGGGGGTTACTGGGAGCTACTGGCCATGCTGGGAGGAAAATGTGACACACTGGGAGCAACTGGGACAGCTAGAAGGTACTGGAACCATGCTGAGAGGACTGAGACTACAACTGGGGCAACTGGGATCATACTGGGAGCAACTGGGGCCACCCTTTGAGCAACAGATAGAAACTGGGATTATGCTAGAGGAAACTGGGAGTAACTGGGAAAGACTGGGATCATTCTGAGGTAACTAAAACATACTGGAGTGTCTCTAACCATACTGGGGGGACTGGAACCACACTGGGAGCAGCTGGGATCATGCTGGGAGCAACTGGACGATGCTGGGGGAAACTGAATCTACCCTGGAGGCAACTGGGCACGACTGGGACCCTGCTGGGAGGGACTGGGACTATTCTTGGGCAAACTGGGATCACAATGGGAGGAACTGGGAACAACTGGAATTATCCTGGGAGCAACTGGGATCCCACTGGGATCACAGTGAGAGCAGCTGAGTCCATACTGGGTTACACTGGGATCTCATGAGAGCGACTGGAATCATACTGGGATTGACTGGGAGTGGCTGGTTTTGTGGATTTTGGGGGGTTTGGATTTTGGGGGATTTTATTGGCATTTTGAGGGGGAGTTTTTCTGGCGTGTTTGGGGGTTTATTGAAATTTTTTGTGGCTGTTTTTGAATTTTGGGGGTTTTACTGGGATTTTGATGGGATCTTTCAGGATTCTCAGAAACTCTGGGGGTTTTATTGGGATTTTTAGGAGATTTTGGGGCATTTTATTGGAATTGTGGTGGCATTTAGTGGGATTCATTGGGGATTTGGGGCTTTTGGGGATTTTTGGTGGGATTTGGAGGGTTTTGTGGGGTTTTTTGGATGTTGCCAGGATTTCCTTTGATCTTGGGGGAGATTTTGTGGGACTTTTTATGGTTTTGGGGGCATTTTGGGGGTATTCTTGGAGTTTAGTCAGGATTTTTGGGGTTATTGGGATTTCAAAGGATTTTGTGGGCTTTTATTGGGATTCTAGGGTGTTCTAATGGGATTTTGAGAGATTTAATTAGGATTCAGTGGGTTTTATTTGGATTTTCAAGACTTTTAAGGAGATTTTGGTGCCTCTCAGCCCTTCCCCACACCCAGGGAATGCCCCAAAGGTCCCCTAAAATTCCACTAAAACCCCACAAAATCCACAAAGATTACAAGAAAACCTTCAAAAACCCCAGAGAATCTCCAAAACTCCCAGTGGAACTCACCAAAATTTAAAAAAACTCCCAAAAATTTCAATAAATCCCCCCCAAAAAACCCCAAAACCCCAACAAAACACCCAAAATCCAAAACCCCCAAATCAACAAAACCCCCCAAAATCACGTAACCATCCCAAAACCCAATAATTCTCCCCAAAAACCCTAACAATTCCCCCCAAAGCCCAAAAAAGCTACCCCAAATCCCCAAAATCCCTCTCAAAACACCAAAACCCTCACAAATCCCCGCAGACTCAGTGGGGCCGTCCTGGATCAGGGGGCACCGGCCGGTGGAACAGGAGCCACTTCAGGGGGCCCTCGGAGCTTTTTGGGGAGGGGGCACCATGGGAGACCCCCCAAAAACCGTGGGGGAAGGGGAACCCCTGCTGTGCCCCCTCCCCCCGAAACCCCCAGACCCCGGTTCAGGGTGGGCCTGGGACCCCCAAATCTCACCCGGGACCCCCAGAGCCCCCCAAGGTTGGCCCAGGACCGCTCTGGATCCCCAAACACCCCAAGACCATCAAAACCTCCCCACGACCCTCAGACCCCCCCATTTCCCCCCAAAATTCACCCCAGACCCACCTGAGACCCCCCAAATCCATCAGACTGCCCCAAATCCCCCTCAAACCCCTCAATCCCCCCCAAACCCTAAGAAATCCCCTCAGACTCCCCCAAATTCCCCCCAGAGCCAACCCAGAACCTCCCAGATCCACTCACAACCCCCCAGTTCCTCTCACAATCCCCCAAAATCCCTCAGACCCTCCCAATTCCCCTCAGATCCCCCTAAACCCACCTGAGAACGCTCCAGACCCTCTCAAGCTTCCCCCAAACTCCCTAAAGCCCCCTCAGACCCACCAAAGCCCCCTCAGACCCCCTCATTCCCCCCAAACCCACCGCACACCCCCCTATTTCCCTTCGATGCCCCCAAAATCCCCAATTTCCCCTCAGACCTGCCCCAAACCCCCCCAGTTTCCCCCCGGCCCCACCTCAGCTCCTCCGCAGCCGCTCTCCCCTCACAAACTCGCGCCTCCGCCGCGCGCGCGGGCTCCCAGCCAATAGCGGCGCGCCGCGCCCCGAACCAACCAATAACTGCTCTGCACATCCCTTAACTAACCAATCACAGCGCGGCTTCCCTCAGCAACGCCCGCCTCCCCAGCGCCGCTCCAGCCAGTCAGAGGCGAGCCGGAAGCGGCGCCCCCTTCCCCGCCGCCGCCGGGACCCCCCGGGCTCGGGACAGGAGCGGGAGGGGCCTGAGAGGGGATCGGGCGGGGCGGGGTAGGGGTCCGGGGAGTTTGGGGGGGCTTTAGGGAGGGTTCCGGGGGTTTGGGGGGTCTGGGGGGTCTGGGGAGGGGTCCTGGGGCATTGTGGGGGGACCTGGGGGGTGCGGATGGGTCCTAAGAGGGGTCTCGGGGGGGGGGGTCGTGGGAGGGTCTGGGGGTGTTGGGATGGTCCTGGGGGGAGTTTGGGGAGGGCTCTGGGGGGTCCTGAGGGTGTCCTGGGAGGGTTTTGGAGGTTTTGGGGAGGGGCTGTGGGGCTCTGGCAGTGTGATAAACAGGGCCGGGAGAGCAGCTCCTTTAAAAAGGCCTTTATTAAAGACAGCTCTGGGTGCGGAACCCGAGGGGCCGCGCACAGCGCCGCTGCTCCCACAGGACCACGCTGAGGAGGAGGAGGAGGAGCGCAGCTCTGTCTCTCGGCAGAGCTGGGGCTTCCCTCCTCACCAGAGTCCTTAGGAAGGCAACGCTGGCTCGTAGCTTAGGGGGATCCTGCAAGCTGAGCACTATTAAAATTATGGTGGCAGGACGGAATCCGGCTCTGGTCAAGGGTGGGTGATTTAGTGCAGTTCTGCTGGGTTAAAGTCACAGTTTCTGTGCTGGTTTGTTGTTTTGAGACGGTTCCTGTAGTTCCCACAGCCTCTCATTTAAATTCAGCCTGGGACGGGAAGGGATACAAATCCGGGTGAGACGGAAAGGGGCACAAATACAGAGTATGACGGGGAGGGATACAAATACCGGGTAAAATGGTAACACTGAATAGCGGCAGCTAAAGGCAAGTCCTAGAACTGTAACATTAAATGTTTAACAACAGACCAATACTCCAAATTCAGACCCTATCAACTTCATTAACATCAACTAGCAATTACTGCTCTGAAAAAGCGCTCTCATCTCCAGGGTTTCATTTCTCAAATCTATTGGAGCAAAAATGAGCAATGTGCCCTGCTGGTGTTGAGATGTTCTGAGTCCCTGAGCTGTGAGTTGGGCTCCCGTGCTGTCCTGCCTGGTGCTTGCTGGATGTGCTGGAACAAAGAGCTTGGGCCCTCGATGAAAATGAGCACAAATGAGTTCCTTGTGATTTACTGGGCTCAGAGTAAAAGGGATGAAATTCAGGTTTGATCTAGAAAATGCTTCTTCCCTGTCAGGGAAGTGAATTCCTGGCTGCACAGGTTGCTCAGAGAAGCAGAGTAAATAAAGTTTCTGAATTCTGCCTTTCTGTCCCATTCCTATTCCATAAGTCCAGGTTTGGTTTTCAGAGTGGCACCTTCTCAGCTGGTTGCCATTTGCGTCCTGCTTTCTCTCCTGCCTTCCTTTGTCTGCTCCTTTTCCTTTCCAGGGTCTCTCTTTACCTGTGGCAGCTCCCAGCCAAAGACCCTCCCCTGATTTTTTTTTTTCCTTCCCCACCCAGGTGCTCAAACAGCCCTGGATGAAGTTCTGGAGGCTGGCAGTGAAATGTCTTTGTAAGATCTTGCTCCGCTTGTGTCTTGGCTCCTTCAGAATTTGGCCTTGAAGGGCAGGAGCATTTTTTCCTTGCAAGCAGCTGGAATTGCAGCCCATGGCAGTGTGTGCCAGAGATGTCAGAGGGCAATTGCTGAGGCTGCCAGGGCGCCGCTCCTGCCGTGCCTGCCAAGGGAGCTGTGCAGGGCAGGGTCAGGCTCCAGCAGCTGGCCGGGCTCCCCGAGCAGACGGCAAAGGTGGCTTTGCTGCACATTCTGCAGCTGGAAGCAGAGGGAAGAAGGGCAGGGAGTCCCTGACAGAATCCTGGAATGCTTGTGGCTGGAAGGAACCGGCCCCCAGACCCCAATCGGGCCCAGCCCCGGATGTCCCCTGAGACCCCCCCAGAGCCTCTCCCCAAACCCTTCCAGACCCCCCACAGCCCCTCCCCAAAACCTCCAAAACCCTCCCAGGACACCCTCAGGACCCCCAGAGCCCTCCCCAAACTCCCCCCAGGACCATCCCAACAACCCCAGACCCTCCCAAGACCTTCCTACGACCCCTCCCCAAAACCCCCCAGATGCTCCCACGACCCTCCCCCCCGTAGAGACCACTCTTAGGACCCATCCGCACCCCCCAAGTTCCCCCACAATGCCCCAGGACCCCTCCCCAGACCCCCCGAAACCCCCGGAACCCTCCCCAAAGCCCCCCCAGACCCCCCGGACCCGTCCCCCGCCCCCCCGATCCCCTCTCAGGCCCCTCCCGCTCCTGTCCCGAGCCCGGGGGGTCCCGGCGGCGGCGGGGAAGGGGGCGCCGCTTCCGGCTCGCCTCTGATTGGCCGCGGGGGCGCTGGGGAGGCGGGCGTTGCTGAGAGGAGCCGCGTCGTGATTGGTTAGTTAAGGGACGTGAGGCGCGCTGTGATTGGTTACTTTTCGGCGGGAAGCGCCGCTATTGGCTGGGAGCCCGCGCGCGGTACGGAAGCGGGAGTTTGTGAGGGGAGAGCGGCTGCGGAGGAGCTGAGGTGGGACCGGGGGGAAACTGGGGGGGTTTGGGGCGGGTCTGAGGGGAAATTGGGGATTTTTGGGGGTTATTAACGGGAAATAGGGGGTGTGCGGTGGGTTTGGGGGGATGAGGGGGTCTGAGGGGGCTTTGGTGGGTTTGAGGGGGCTTTAGGGAGCTTTGGGGGCAGCTTGAGAGGGTCTGGAACGTTCTCAGGTGCGTTTAGGGGGACCTGAGGGGAACTGGGAGGGTCTGAGGGGATTTTGGGGGATTGTGAGGGGATCTGGGGGGTTCTGAGGTGGGTCTGGGGAATTTGGGGAGTCTGAGGGGTTTTCATAGGGTTTGGGGGGGATTGAGGGGTCTGCGGGGGATTTGGGGCAGTCTGATGGATTTGGGGGGTCTCAGGTGGGTCTGGGGTGAATTTCACTGAGCTTAATTAACGACAGAAATAAAAAAGATATCTGTTGAAGAAAGTTATTTTAACACCACACATATAAAATCCATTTTATATTTGCAAAAAGCCAATTTTATGCTATTTATCTCTAACAGGGTGGAGGAGCCCTGGCCCAGGCTCTGGCCCTGGGGACACGGGGACGCTGCCGGGGGGTCCCTGTCCCCCTGTGCCACCCCCAGGGCCCCGGCCCCCGTCCCCGTGTCAGGCTCTGGGGTCGATCTCGTGGAACATCCTCTGGGGGAGGCTGCGGGGCCGGGGGCGGGGGGACCCGGGGGGACAGGGGACCCCGCTGTGCACGAGCAGGGTTGGACTGCTCTGGGGGGAATGTGAGGGGAGGCTGGGGTGGAGTGACCTCCCCAGTGACCTCACACAGCCCCCTGTGATGTCACACTGCCACCTGTGATGTCACAGAGCCCCTGTGATGTCACACAGCCCCTGTGATGTCACACTGCCACCTGTGATGTCACACAGCCCCTGTGATGTCACACTGCCATCTGTGATGTCACACCACCCATGTGATGTCACACAGTCCCTGTGATGTCACACAGTCCCTGTGATGTCACAGTGCAGCTTTGTGATGTCACAGTCACCCTGTGATGTCACAGCCTTGTCTGTGATGTCACAGCCTTCTCTGTGACATCACACAGCTGCTCTGTGATCTCATACTCTATGTCACAACCCACATTCTGATGTCACAGAACCACCTTCTGTGATGTCCCAGCTAGCTCTGTGACGTCACACCCCCCTCTGTGCTGTCACACAGCCCCCTCTGTGCTGTCACACAGCCCCTTGCTGACATCCCAGCTGCTCTGTGCCTCTGTGACACAGCCCCAGAGGTGCTGCTGTGACACAGCCCCCTCGGGGACATCCCACAGCCCCTGCCAGTGCTGAGCCCCTGTGAGCTCTGTCTGTGCCCTGCTGGTGTCCCTGAGGGGCCCTGGCAGTGCCCCAGCCCTGCTGGGCTGTGCACAGGAGCTGCTCCTGGCCAGAGCTGTCTCTCTGCAGCGCTGCCCTTGCCAGGAGCTGCCTCTGGGCCAGGAGCCCGGCCCAGCCCAGCAGCACAGACACAGCACAGGGACTTTAATGATCCTCTGGGCCTTTGGTGCTCTTTGCATCAGACCCAGTCCCTCAGAGTGGGCTCAAAGGCTTCTCAAGACCTCAAAGTGAGATTGAAATACTGAAGTTTCTTGTACTTGAAAGAGATCCCTGTGAGGGACAGGACTGAGAAAGTGTCCCCAGGTTCCAGGGAGAGCAGAACACTGCAGGCAGTGATGGCAGCTGGGGACAAGCAAGGCAAAGGTGTCTCTGGTGCTGAGCACACCTGGATGTGTGTCAGGAATGCACAGGGCCAAGGCCTGAGCCCCAGCCCCTGGCCAGGCAGATCCTGTCCCTCCCTCCTTGCTCAGGGCTCTTCCCGGGATGGGCACAGGCATGTGGGGATGGGCAATGCCAGGGGCAGGACCGTGGGGCGGCCCCTGCCAGGCTGCTGAGCAGGGACAAGGAGGCAATGAGGCCCCAGGCCTGCAAGGGTCACTTGTCCCCTCGTGGCCCCAGGCCCAGCAGCCATGGCCAAAGCGCTGCCCAAGGTGGCTCTGGCAGGGCCTTGCAGCTGCTGCCCATCCCTGTGCCCTGTGCAGCCCAGGCTGTGCCACGGTGTCCCTGCCCTGCGCCTCTGTCCCTGCAGGCTGTCGGCATCCCCCGGCTGCCCCGCCTGGCTGGGCCCTTCCTTTGCTGACAGCTCTGCCTCCTGCCTGCCCCTGCCTGCCCACACAGAGCCTGGGGCTGCTCCAGGCTCCTGCTGGGGACGTGCTGCACCACAGCCCTGCCCTGCCAGGGAAATTCCTTTCTCCTGCTGCCAGTCTGGGCCTCCCCAGCTGCCCTTGGCATTAATTCTTTCTCTCTCTGGCTGTTTTCCGCTATGTCAGAAGGATCCACCATCCCTGAAATCTCCCTTTGGACACTCTCATGGCTCTGCTCCACTGTCCTCAGTCTCCACCCCACCGAGCACAGAGCTCCTTTGTCCCTATACAGTGCTCATGTGCCCAAGGCCTCCAAACCCCTCCTTGGGACATCTCTGGGCCCTCTCCAAGGTGTTTCCAAATGAAAACATTCAGCTCAGAGTCTAAGAAAATCACCAGAGGACAGGGCCAGCCTGACCTGTCTGTCCTGGCCACTTTTGTCTGGGAGCAATCCTTGGATATACAGAATTTGGGAGGCCAAATTCTAATTCTGGCCATGGTCCCTGGACAAGAAGGCTGGCTCTTTTCCACAGCAATGAAGGAACAGAGCCCCAGTGTTTCAGGGTCAGATGAGGAGTGACCACCAGAGGCCAAGGCCAGCCAGAGCTGGCAGGTTTTGTTTTGTGAGATCCCCTTGCAAACAGGAAATTTTTTAGGAAGAGTAGCAATTTTGGCAGTGGGCATCTGGAAAGTCAGAGAGTTCTTTTCCATAGCAAGGAAACCACGGAGCCCCAGTGCTCCAGGAGCTGATGAGAGGCAGCCCTTGACATCCCAAGATCAGCCAGAGCTGTCAGGTGGCCCCTGGGAGGCCAAGCCAGCCAGACCTGTCCCATGTTCCCTGGGTTCCATGGGGCCCCACAGTGTCCCAATGGTCCCTTGCTTCCATGGGGCCCTGAGGTGTCGTAATGCCCCCTTGGTGACACGAGGCCCTGAAGGGTTGGAATGGTCTCCATGGTTCCATCAGGCCCCACTGAGCCATAATGGTCTCTGGGTCCATGGAGCCCCTCTGTGTCACCATGGCCCCTTGGTTCCATGGGCTCCAGAGGTGCCACAATGATCCCCTTGGTTCCATGGGCTCCAGAGGTGCCACAATGATCCCCTTGGTTCCATGGGCTCCAGTGGTGCCACAATGATCCCCTTGGTTCCCTGGGCTCCAGAGGTGCCACAATGATCCTCTTGGTTCCATGGGCTCCAGAGGTGCCACAATGATCCCCTTGGTTCCCTGGGCTCCAGAGGTGTCACAATGATCCCCTTGTTTCCATGAGGTCCCCACAGTGTCCCAGGGATCTCCATGGGAAGGAAAACCCAGCCCCAGTGTTGCAGGGGCAGCCACCAGAGGCCAAGGCCAGCCAGCTTTGACGGTACTGGCAGATTTTGCCTGGGAGGAACCCTTGGATATTCAGAATTTCAGAGGTGGAATCCCAGTTTCAGACATGGACACCGGAGGAGAAGGACGGTTCTTTTCCATAGGAAGGAAAGCACAGAACACTGGTGGTGTTCAGGGCACATGAAAGGCGGCCATCAGAGGCCTAGGCCAGCCAGACCTCTCTGTCCTGGCAGCTTTTGTCTGAAAGCAACCCTTGGATACCGGGAATTTGGGAGGTGGAACCCCAATTTCAGCTTTTCTGCGATGTCACAACCCCCTCAGTGATTCTGCATAGACAAGAAGGACGGTTCTTTTCCATAGGAAGGAAAGCACCCACCGCCAGTGTTTGGACGGCTGGGGAGAGGCAGCCCCAGGAGGCCAAGGGCAGCCAGACCTGTCTGTCCTGGCAGCTTCCACCTGGGAGCAATCCTTGGATGTACGGAGTTTTGAGCATGGAATCCCCATTTTGGCCATGGTCAAGATGGGTGTTTTTTTCCCAAAGGAAAGTAAAGCACAAAGCCCAAGTGTTTTGGAAGCAGATGAGAGGTGGCCACCCTCAGGCCAAGCCAGCCAGACCTGTCTCTCCTGGCACCTTTTGTCTAGGGGCTTTCCTTGGACATTGGGCATTTTGGAGGTGGAATCGCAGTTTTGGCTGTGGGTGCCTGGACAGGAAGAAGAGTTCTTTTTATTAGGAAGGAAAGCACAGAGCCCCAGAGTTCCAGAGGCAGATGAGGGCCAGCCCTCAGGAAGCCAAGGCCAGCCAGACCTGTCAGTCCTGGCAGCTTTGGTCTGGGAGCTATCCTTGGATATAGGGAATTCCAGAGGCAGCTGCCCAATTTTGGCCATGAGTGCCTGGTCGAGATGGATGGTTTTTTCCCATAGCAAAGAAAAGCACACGGTCCCAGGGTTTCAAAGGCAGATGAGAGGTGGCCCCAGGTAGCCAAGGCAGCCAGATCTGTCCCTCCTGGCAGATTTCATCTGGGAACAATCTGTGCA
Source organism: Diglossa brunneiventris (assembly GCA_019023105.1). Taxonomy (NCBI): domain Eukaryota; kingdom Metazoa; phylum Chordata; class Aves; order Passeriformes; family Thraupidae; genus Diglossa; species Diglossa brunneiventris. The sequence goes on from JAFCGX010000057.1 coordinate 16,475, forward strand.
TATAAGGGAATTTGGAGAAGGAATCCCAGTTTTGGCCACGGGCCCCTGGAGGAGATCAGGACAGTTCTCTCCCATAGGAAGGAGAGCCCAGAGCCCCAGTGCTTCGGGGGCAGATGAGGAGCAGCCCTCGACATGCCAAGGTCAGCCAGACCTGTCCAGCAGCCCCCGGGAGGCCAAACCAGCCACACCTGCTCCCTGTCCCCTTGGTTCCATGGGGCCCCACAGTGTCCCAAGGGTCTCCTTGGTTCCAGGAGTCCCTGCAGTGTCACAGTGTTCTCCTTTCTTCTGCAGTGTCACAACGGCCCCTTGGCTTCCCTGAGCCCGTGCAGTGACCCCATGGCCCCTCGGCTCCCTGTGCCCCGCTGTGTCACAACGGCTCCTTGGTTCCACAGGCCCCACAGCTTCATCCTTGGCCCTTGGTTCCATAGGGGGCCTCCTGAGTTTCACAATGGTCCCCCCGATTCCGTGAGGCACCACATTGTCACAATGGTCTCTTTGCTCCCATGAGGTTCCAAAGTGCCACCACGGTGGAGGACGGCCCCTGCGGGTGTCTGCCTGGCCCCTCTTCCGTCCTGTCAGTGGGCATTTCCCCAGGGCATGGCATGGCATGGCATGGCATGGCATGGCATGGCATGGCATGGCATGGCATGGCATGGCATGGCATGGCATGGGGCCAAGTGGGCTGCAGGCTCCAGCCCTGTGTCCCAGCTCTGGCACTCACCCTCCTGCGGTGGATGGAATGGCACGACCTCTTCAATCTCCTGTGCTGGGGCAGCTCCAGGGCCTTCTTCCTCCTCCTTCTCCTCCTCCACCCAGGCCAGCTTGGGCACTCTTGGGGCTCTCTGCTCCATTTCTGTGCCTGGAGCTACTTGCAGGAGAGGTGCCTTGGCAAAGCTCCAGGGCACCAAGTCCCACGCTCTGCCCTTGAGGGCAGCTGCACAATAGAAGCCTCGGAAGGCCACGGGTCACCGAGTCCTGTGCTCTGGCCTCGAGCTCAGCTGCAGGAACAGCGCCGCAGAAAAGCTCCGGCTCAGACGGGAACGAGTGCGCTGTGCGGGGGCTCCTCACGGCACCGCTCTGTCCCGTTGGGCCCCGTTGCCTGTTCCCAGCACCCGGGCAAGCTTCCATTTCCCACCTGTCACAAAGGGCCCTTGGACACCGGCTTCCGTTCCATGGCACGGTGACCGTGCCGCAGCGTGCCACCCAGGGCCCTTGCACACACTGCTGCCTGCCCTGGGGCCGCCCCCAGCCCAGCCAAAGTGGCCCAGGCTGGAAGCAATGCCTGGCCCCAGGTGTCTAAGGCAGCCCGCACAGGATCTTTAGGAAGGGCTCAGACTGTCAGCAAACGCTGCCTGGCTCTGCGGGCTCACTCCTATCCCCATCTCTTTCCCTGAGAGCAATTGAATTTCTAAATTAGAATCATTTGGAGGGAGGGGATTTACATTTTCCATTTCAGAGAAGGCTTCTGCCTTCCTTAGCAGACACCTCGCTTTTCAAACCAAGACAATTGTTTGTCATCTTGCACATCCGCAGTTGCTGGGCAGCCCCGTTTTACACCAGGGACTTGCAGAACCATTCCCAGCAACTGGGAAAATCCTAGCTGCTCCATCCACCCATAGATGAGGTCTCCAAATTTGCCCTGAAAGTGGGTCCAGCTTTTAAGCCAGGCCAAAAAGAGCAAGTCCAAGGCACTTGATGATATTTTTAGGCCAGAAAGCCCTGCAGCTGATGGCACACTTCACAATCAGCAGGGGACACAGCTGGGCCAAAGCCAGACCTCTGCTGGGAGCCTTTCTCCTCAAATACCCTTCCAACAAACCTCCATGCAAGTCACTTGGGAAAGTTTCTTCAAATGATACCTTTCTGGCACAGAACTACACAGGGTTATGTGAAAGATTCTAAAGCAGCTGCTCTGGAGTCAAAGAGGCAGCACTAAGAGTCCCTGTCATCTATTGTAGCTAAATGCCACTTTGGGGGAGTTGAAAGAGTTTGCAACGAGCCAGAGAGCTGACTTCTGAGTTTTTTAGATGATGCCATTGCTTTTTCTTCTCTTCTACATAGACAGGAAGGGTGACTTTGGCTCACATCTCCACCGCATGGCACACAGGGCCACGAGACTTGTAGTTACAAGAGCTTTGAAGGATTTCTTGGCCAATAAGACATGGCCAACAAGGACATTTGTGTTTTGGAGCCAATCCTTCAATAGTTCGTCTTTCCGACTCATGCTCTCAGGGTCTCTAGGTGGTCAGAGTGACCCCAGCTAAGTTAGAAAGTCTCTTTTCCCAGCCCAGCACTCGAAGAAGGAGTCAGAGCTCATCATTTCTGGTCTCTAGGTTGTTTATTGTATCTTATCTATGAAATTCTTTCTCCTGTCCTGCTGAGGTCTGCTCAGCAAGACAGTCTAAGGCACTCTGCCTCCCCCGGGGCGTGTTTTATCTTTTTCTACTAAAAACTACATGTACAATATTTACAATTACTTCCCAATACCTATCCCCTATGTTAGACAGTGAGCTTCTACTCTAGACCAACCTGTAAGTGCCAACATCACAGCAGAAGATGGAGGCCCAGAAGAAGGAGAAAGGCTGGACACGCCCAGATTCCTCCATCTTGCCCCCTGAAGCCCCATTCTAAAAACCCCCAAAAATCTATTTTTCCACTCTGTGAGAAATTCACTAGCATTCTACTTCAACTTCCATGGCTTGTAATTCTTCCTACAAGGTTGGTAATTGTTTTTTTCCAAGCACTAAATCAAAGGCACAGGGGTCTTGGGCTCTGTGCAAGGTCTCTGAGCCCCCTGGGCAGGGGCTCAAGTCCTCCAGAGCAGCCAGAGGAATTTCCTGGGTTCCGACAAGTAGCCCTGTTGCAGTCCCTGCATACAAGAGTTTACTTGATGCCTTTGATGCCAGGGAGCACCAAGAACTTGAACCTTCCTGGAGTCCAGCCCTGCCTGCCTATCATGGAGCAGAGGGAAAAGATGCAGAACCTGGGCCGTGGTTGAGCCAAAGTGGCATTTTGCCATTTCTGATTTCCTCCCAGCTTTTGCAGCAGGGCGATAACCCCACCGCTGCAGACCACTTCCTTTTGCAAGGCACACACTGACCATGGTGGAAGCTCAGGCCTCTTGAAGGGGCTGCTGCAGTTGGCAACAGGAGCTGTTGTTGAATTTCTCACATTGCTTAACCCCCCCTACCAAATGCCACCAAGCAGTTGAGGAAGGACACAAAAAGATTACCTGGAGGAGGGGCGGCAAAAGCTTTGAAAAGGAGGAAAGACACTCAGATGATGACGATCACAAAAAAAACCCCAAACCAATTTATTTTGACAGCAAATGAACACCGGCTGCCCTCCAGCCCTCCCAGCCTGGCAGGCCGAGCGGTGCCGTTCCCGTGGCATGAGGTGCTGGCAGCCTGCGGAGAGAAACCAGAGAGCCACGGTCAGTCGCAGCAGGCTCCTGTGCCCCTGTCCCGCCATGGCCTGTGCCCAAATCTCACCCAGGACACCCCTGAGACCCCCCCAGACCCTTCCCAAGACCCCTCCCCAAGGCCCCCCCTTGTTCCTTCTCAAGACACCACCCAGGAGCCTTCCAGGACCCCCCAGACCCCTCCCCAAAACCCCCGAAGACCGTCTCAAGACCCCCCCAGACCCTCCCAAGACCTTCCTACGACTCCTTCCCAAAACCCCCCAGACCCTCCCACTGCCCCCCCTCGAGACCCCTCCTAGGACCCGTCCACACCTTCAGATCTCCCCACAATGGCCCAGGACCCTTCCCCAGACCCTCCCTGACACCTCCAGGACCCCTGAGGATCCCCGCCCAAGGCCCCTCCCCCGGACCCCCCCCCAAACCCCTTCAGGACCCTTCCAGGACCCCCCAGGCCCCTCCCCTAAACCCTGTGCGAACCCACCGCAGCCCTCCTAAGGCCCCTCCAAGGCCCCTCCCCAGAGCCCCCGGAAGCCTCCCCAAAGCCCCTCCAGAACCTCCCCGGATCCCCTCTCAGGCCCCTCCCGCACCTGTCCCGGCCGCCTCAGCAGCTCCCGGAGCTCTCCCGCGCCTCCCAGCGCCTCCCGCAGGACCCGCCCGAGACCGGGGGGCCGGGACCGGCAGGGGAGGGGGCGCCGCTTCAGGCTCGCCTCTGATTTGGTGGGGCGGCGCGGGGCAGGCGGGCGTTGCTGAGGGGAGCAGCGCGGTGATTAGTTGGTTTGGGCACGTGCAGCGCAGTGATTGGTTGGTTCGGGGCGGAGCGCGTCGCTATTGGCTGGGAGCCCGCGCGCGCGGCGGAGGTGGGAGTTTGTGAGGGGAGAGTGGCTGAGGAGGAGCTGAGGTGGGGCCGGCGGGAAACTGGGGGGTTTGGGGCGGGTCTGAGGGGAAATGGGGGATTTTTGGGGGCATCGACGGGAAACACGGGGGTGTGCGGTGGGTTTGGGGGGAATGAGGGGGTCTGAGGGGGCTTTGGTGGGTCTGAGAGGGGGTTAGGGAGCTTTGGGGGAAGCTTGAGAGGGTCTGGAGCGTTGTCAGGTGGGTTTAAGGGATATGAGGGGAATTGGGAGGGTCTGTGGGGATTTTGAGAGGAACTGGGAAGTTATGAGTGGATTTGGGGGGTACTGAGGTGGGTCTGGAGAAATTTGGTGGAGTCTGAAGGGATTTCTTAGGGTTTGGGGGGGATTGAGGGGTCTGAGGGGGATTTGGGGCACTCTGATGGATTTGGGGGGTCTCAGGTGGGTCTGGGGTGAATTTTAGGGAGAACTGGGGGGGTCTGAGGTTCGTGGGGAGGTTTTGGGGTCTTGGGGGGCGTTTGGGGTTCCAGAGTGGTCCTGGGCCAACCTTGGGGGGCTCTGGGAGTCCCGGGTGAGATTTGGGGGTCCCGGGGGGTCCCAGGCCCACCCTGAACCGGGGTCTGGGGGTTTCGGGGGGAGGGGGCACAGCAGGGGTTCCCCCCCGGTTTTTGGGGGGTCTCCCATGGTGCCCCCTCCCCAAAAAGCTCCGAGGGCCCCCTGAAGTGGCTCCTGTTCCACCGGCCGGTGCCCCCTGATCCAGGACGGCCCCACCGAGTCTGGGGGTTCTGGGGGGATTTTGGGGTTTTGAGAGGGATTTTAGGGATTTTGGGGTGTCTTTTTTGGGCTTTGGAGGGAATTGTTAGGGTTTTTGGGGAGAATTATTGGGTTTTGGGATGGTTACGTGATTTTGGGGGGTTTTGTTGATTTGGGGGTTTTGGATTTTGGGTGTTTTGTTGGGGTTTTGGGGGTTTTTTGGTGGGGGGATTTATTGAAATTTTTGGAGTTTTTTTAAATTTTGGTGAGTTCCACTGGGATTTTTGGAGATTCTCTGGGGTTTTTGAGGGTTTTCTTGTAATTTTTGTGGATTTTGTGGGGTTTTCGTGGAATTTTAGGGGGGCTTTGGGGCATTCCCTGGGTGTGGGGAAGGGCTGAGAGGCACCAAAATCTCCTTAAAAGTCTTGAAAATCCAAATAAAACCCACTGAATCCCAATTAAATCTCTCAAAATCCCATTAGACCACCCTAGAATCCCAATAAAAGCCCACAAAATCCTTTGAAATCCCAATAAGCCCAAAAATCCTGATTAAACTCCGCAAATCCCCCAAAAATGTCCCCAAAACCAGAAAAAGTCCCACAAAATCTCCCCCAAGATCCAAAGAAATCCTGGCAACACCCAAAAAACCCCACAAACCCCCAAATCCCACCAAAAACCCCCCAAAACCCCAAATCCCCAATGAATCCCACTAAATGCCCCCACAATTCCAATAAAATGCCCCAAAATCTCCTAAAAATCCCAATAAAACCCCCAGAATTTCTGAGAATCCCAAAAAATCCCAACAAAATCCCAGTAAAACCCCCAAAATTCAAAAAAGCCAGAAAAAAATTTCAATAAACCTCCAAACACGCCCAGAAAAACTCCGCCTCAAAATGCCAATAAAATCCCCCAAAATCCAAACCCCCCAAAATCCACAAAACCAGCCACTCCCAGTCAATCCCAGTATGATTCCAGTCGCTCTCACTGAGATCCCAGTGTAACCCAGTATGGACTCAGCTGCTCTCACTGTGATCCCAGTGTGATCCCAGTTGCTCCCAGCATAATTCCAGATGTTCCCAGTTCCTCCCATTATGATCCCAGTTTCCCCAAGAATAGTCCCAGTCCCCCCAGCAGGGTCCCACTCGTGCCCAATTGCCTCCAGGGTAGATTCAGTTTCCCCCAGCATCGTCCCAGTTGCTCCCAGCATGATCCCAGCTGTTCCCAGTGTGGTTCCAGTCCCCCCAGTATGGTTAGAGACACTCCCAGTATGTTTTAGTTACCTCAGAATGATCCCAGTCTTTCCCAGTTACTCCCAGTTTCCTCTAGCATAATCCCAGTTTCCATCTGTTGCTCAAAGGGTGGCCCCAGTTGCTCCCAGTATGATCCCAGTTGCCCCAGTTGTAGTCTCAGTCCTCTCAGCATGGTTCCAGTACCTTCCAGGCGATCCCAGTTGCTCCCAGTGTGTCACATTTTCCTCCCAGCATGGGCCCAGTAGCTCCCAGTAACCCCCAGTCAGGTTCCATTCACACCCAGTATAATCCCAGTATGAGTGTAGCCACTCCCAGTATCATCCCAGTCACTTGCAGTCTAATCCCAGTTCCTCCCAGTCACTCCCAGTCTGATGCCAGTGCTCCCAGTGTGATCCCAGTTGCTCCCAGCATGGGCCCAGCTGTTCCCAGTGTGCTTCCATCACTCCCCTATGGTCACAGACACTCCCAGTATGGTCCCAGTTGAACCCAGCTGCCCCTGCTCTAGTCCCAGTCCCTCCCCATATGATCCCAGTCCCTCCCAGTATGGTCCCACTCACTCCCAGTTACCCCCAGTGTGGTCCCAGTTGCTCCCAGCATGGTCCCAGTTGTTCCCAGTGTGGTTCCAGTCCCCCCAGTATTGTTCCAGCCACTCCCAGTATATCCCAGTTGTCCCCAGCATGTCTGTAGTCATTTCCAGGCACTGCCAGTGGCCCCAGTAAGGTGTCAGTTATCCCAGTATGATCCCCCAGTCACTCCCAGTATATCCCATTTGCCCCTACCACGGTCTCAACGTTCCCCCTCCCCGCAGGCTCCCTAATCACTTTCACCATGATCCCAGTATGATCCCAGTGCCCATAAGTGCAGTCACAGTCTGCCCTGGCACGGCAGTATGATCCCAGTCTGATGTCAATAGAAACTTAGTACTGTCCCAGTCACTCCCAGTATGATCCCAGTATGATGTCAGTACAAACCCAGTACAGTCCCAGTCACTCCCAGTACGATCCCAGTATGATGTCAGTACAAACCCAGCACAGTCCCAGTCACTCCCAGTACGATCCCAGTGTGATGTCAGTACAAACCCAGTACAGTCCCAGTCACTCCCAGTACAATCCCAGTATGATGTCAGTACAAACCCAGCACAGTCCCAGTCACTCCCAGTACGATCCCAGTATGATGTCAGTACAAACCCAGCACAGCCCCAGTCACTCCCAGTACGATCCCAGTCCAGCCCAGTCCCTGGCAGCGCTGCCACTGCTGGGATCCCCCAGCCCTGTGTGCGTTCCCCCCTGGCGGATGTGCCGAGAGGAGCCCCAAGGGCTGGCAGTGCCCAGGCAGGGTCCCCAGCAAGGCCCAGTTTGGATGTGCAGCCCCCAGTTTGCCCAGTTTGCCTCTCCTTTGGCCCGGGCCGGGTTCCCCCCGCCCGCAGCGGCTGGGAGCAGCCGAGAGCCCCGCGCTGCCCATCCCGAGCTGTCCCGGCTCCATCCCCGCTCCTGCCGCGGGCTGCGAGGGCTGCGGGAACGGGGCACCGAGGGTGTGGCTGCTGCTGGGGGAGGAGGAGGAGGGAGGGAAGGGCAGGGATGAAGGGGAGGAGAAGGCGGGGTCAGGGGGGAGGAGGAGGAGGAGGAATGGAAGGGGCGGGATGGAAGAGGAGAAGGAGGTGGGGATAAGACAGAGGAGGGGGAGGGGGGATGGAAGAGGAGGAGCAGGGGGAAGAGGAAGAGGAGGGACAAAGGCGGATCAAGGCTGGGCAGACGGAGCCACGCGGTCGGGCCCTGCCTGAATTCGCAGCCCCCACCTGTGGGATCATCGCCCCCCCCATCGCGCAGGTGAGCGGGCCCGGATATCCCGGGGGGTCCCTGGGTTGGGTTTTTGGGGGGATGTTTGGAGAATGAAGAAGTGCAAGGCTGAGCGGAAAAGGCCCCTCGGGGGGACATCGGGGGGGTGGCGGTGGCGGCTGCCGGCAGAGGCAGCCTGGAGGAGCAGAGCCCTGTGTCCCCCAGGAGGCCAAAGTGGGGAGCCCAGAGAGGGGGGAGCGCCGCCATTGGCGGGAGCCTCAAGAGCCTGGAGAGGGCAGGGGGACTCCTTGGAGCCGCTGCAGCCCAGAGCAGAGAATGAGGGGAGAAGGGAGCCCGGGAGCCCAAAGAGCCCCGGCATCCCGAAATGGGGAGAGCCAAGAGGGGGCCGTGCACCCCCGGGGACGCCCTGGGGGGATCTCCTTGCCCTTGCCTGTGGCACGGAGGCAAATCCCATCCTGTCCTTGTCCTTCCTCGCCCAGAGCAGGAGCTGAGCATGGAGAGCAGGGCGGACAAATGCCCGCGGCAGAAGCTGGTGGAAGAGGCCGTTTTGAGCAGCTCCACGGCGCAGGAAGCCAACGGGGAGGAAAAGCCCCGGAGATGCCGCACGAGGAGGGGCTGCAAACGGAGATCACAGGGATGTGAGGGGGAAAGAGCCAGCCTGGGCCGGGAAGGCGGCCGGAGATGGAGCCAGAGCTCGGAGCTGGTGCTCCATGAGCAGCTCCATGATGGGGAGAAGCCCCACACGTGCGTGGAGTGTGGGAAGAGCTTCAGGTGGAACTCTGAGCTGATCAGGCACCAGAGGATCCACACTGGGGAACGGCCCTACGAGTGTGGGGAGTGTGGGAAGAGTTTCAGGTGGAGCTCTGACCTGATCAGTCACGAGAGGACCCACACTGGGGAAAGGCCTTTCAAGTGTTCCGTGTGTGGGATGCGCTTCAGCCGGAGCTCCAGCCTTAACTTGCACCAGAGGACCCACACTGGGGAGAGGCCCTACGAGTGTTCCAAGTGTGGGAAGGGGTTTCCGACCAGCTCCAATCTCTTCCTGCACTATCAGAGTCACACAGAGGAGAGGCCCTTCCAATGCCCCGACTGCGGGAAAGGATTCAAGCACAACTCCCACCTCATCACCCACCGGCGCATCCACACCGGGAGAGGCCCTACGAGTGTGATAAATGCAGGAAGAGGTTTCTGACCAGCTCCAGTCTCCTCCAGCACTACCGGAGTCACACAGAGGAGAGGCCCTTCCAATGCCCCGACTGCGGGAAGGGATTCAAGCGCAACTCCACCCTCATCACCCACCGGCGCATCCACACCGGGGAGAGGCCCTACGAGTGTCCCCAGTGTGGGAAGAGCTTCTCCAGGAGCTCTCACTTGACCCGACACCAACGGAGGCACCGGTAAGGGAAGCCCTGCGAGTGCCCCGAGTGCGGGAAGAGCTTCGTGCGCTGCTCCAGCTCCATCCCCCACTGGAGGAGGCACTTTGGGCACAGCCCTGGTCACTCACATTCCCTGTGATCCATGCTGGGAACACACCTGGCTGCTTCTCCTTTGCGTTTGGTGTTAATTTTCCTCTGCTTTACCTTCATCCCTTAAAAACACCCAAAACTGGGTGAAATGAAGGAAATTGATCAAATATATCTGCAGTTCCATAATTTCTCAGCTGCTTTAGAGGGAATTTAGGATCTGGGGACAGGTTCTGTGTGGAGTGCTGCTGTTGCTAAGAGGCAGGAATTTGACCTCACCCTTTTTGTGTTGCTGAGATCTCCTCCCCTGAGCCAAACCCCAACTCCACTCTTGGGATACCCTATAAAAACTCCACGGCCCTGCCTTTGCCCTGGCTTTGGGGGGTAAGAAATGGATTCCCAAAGGATCAGCCCTTTCCCACTGGATTCTAAGAGGATCAGCCTTTTTCACTGGATTCCCAGAGGATTCTGACTCTGTCACTGGTTTTTTTTGTTTCTACTACTGCATTTGTATTTTTAATTTTTCCTAATAAAGAACTGTTATTTCTACTCCCATATCTTTGCCTGAGAGCCCCTTAATTTCAAAATTAATTATTACTTTTATAGTATACGATGATTATGATGACGATGATGATGATTATTATTATTATTATTATTGTTATTATTATTATTGTTGTTATTAGTCAGAGGGAGTGGGATTTACATTTTCCATTCTAGGGGACGCTCCTGAAATGGGGAGACACCCTCAAGGACGGGCCATGTAAAATCGTTCCTGAAATTTGTAAATTAGTGTATGGATATGCATGAAGGTCTATGAATATGCAACAGGCTGATGTAATTAAAATCGGATTAATTGAGGGGTGTCCCCGAAAATAACTGGGGGGTCTTGGTGGCCATAACAACCTTTGCTCGATGGTCCCTGTCTCCCATCGCATCAGCCTGTTGCATATTCATAGATCTTTTTGCATATCCATAAACTACTTTACATATTCCAGGAACAAATTTGGCTTCATCCTGTTTGGGGGTCCCATCCCCCTCCCAGCTCAATTTTGGGGTCCCAACCCCCTCCCAGCTCATTTTGGGGGTCGCATCCCCTCCCCCGTGTTTGGTTTTGGGGGCTCCAGGCCCCTCCTGCTCCGTTTTGGATTAATTTGGGGTCCCCAGCCCATCCCGAGGGTCACCTCCCCCTCCCCAAATCCGCTCTTGGCAACCGATGAGTCATCAGCGAGACACGCTCTGATTGGCTGGCAATTACCCTGCACTGTCTCTGATTATGTAACGCAGTGCGAGGCCTTGGTCTCAGCCTGGCAACTGATGAGTCAGAGCCGAGCCGGGCGCTGATTGGCTGAGAATCGCTGAGCGGGGCCGTCGCTCTGAGTTTCTGCCCAGCAACTGAATCGTCATCAGTGCCGCGCGTTCTGATTGGCCGGGATCTGTTTTGGGGTGGGGACTGGAGAAACTGGGGTTACTTGGGCTTTATTTGGGTTTATTTAGGGGTTGTTTGGGGTTAATTTGGGCTTATTTATGGTGTATTTGGGGTTTATCCTGGGTTTTGCTTGGTTTATTTCTATTTATTTGGGGTTATTTGGAAGTATTTGGGTTTTTTTGGGCTTATTTGAGTTTATTTTGTGTTACTTGGAATTTTTTGGGGTTCTTTGGGTTTATGTTGGTGTATATGGGCTTTTTTTTTATGTGTACTTGAAGTCATTTGGGGTTATTTGGGTTTAATTTGGGCTTTTTTTGGTTTTCTTTTTTGTTTATTTGGATTTGTCTGGGTTTATTTGGGGGATTTTTAGGTATTGTTTGGGGGTTTTCGCGGTTATTTGGGGTTTATTTCGAGTGTTATGGGGTTATTTGGTTTTTTTGGGGTCATTTGGGGTCAAAAAATCTGGGAATATTTCTCCTCCAAAAAACTGGGAATGTTCCCTTAAAAATACCAGACTTTTTCCAGCCAATAGCGACGCGCCCCGCTCCAAACCATCCAATCGCCGCGCTTCATCTCCCAATTTACCCAATCACGGCGCACCCCGCCACGCACCAACCAATCACCAGGCAACTCCCCTCAGCAACGCCCGCCTTTCCCTTTTCTAAACCAACCAATCAGCGTGCGTCTCCCCTCAGCAACGCCCGCCTTTGCCTTGCCTGGACTAACCAATCACCGCGCTTCTCCCCCCAGAAACCTCCGCCAATCCAACCAATCACCGCGCGCCTCCCCTCAGCAACTTCCCGCCTTTCACGCGCCTCCCCTGTCAATCACCGCGCCCTATACCAATCCGACCAATCACCGCGCAGCTTCCCTCAGCAACTCCCGCCCTCCCCGCGCCGCTCCAGCCAATCAGAGCTGAACCCGACGCGGCGCCCCCTGAGCCCGGGGCCGGGCCTGGGTCGTGAGGGGAATTTGGGGAGGGGTCGTGAGGGGAATTGGGGGGGGGTTTGGGGGCCTCCTTGGGGAGGGTCTGGGAAGTTGTGGGGAGGGGTCCTGGAGGGGTCATGGGGGGGTTTTTGGGAGGGGTCTGGGGGTGTTTTGGGAGGGTTTGGGGAAGGTCTGAGGGGTCCTTGAGGCGGTTTTGGGGCGGTCTGGGGGGGCTTTGGGGAGGAATTTGGGGAGGGGTCCTGGGGAGATTTTGGGGTTTTTGAGAAGGGGTTTGGAGAGGGGTCTGAGGGGTTTTGGGGAGGGGTCTGAGGGGTTTTGGGGAAGGGTTTGGGGGAATTTGGGGAGGGATGCTGGGGGAGTTTGGGAGATTTTGGGGAGGGGTCTTGGGGGGTCCTGGGGGCTTTTGGGGAGGGGTCCCTGGGGGGTTTGGGGGATTTTGGGGCCTCTTGAGGAGAATCGAGGGGGTTTTGGGGAGGGGTCTTGGGGGAATTTGGGGAGGGGTCCTGGGGAGGTTTTGGGGAGGGGTCTTGGGGGGTTTGGCAGGAATTTGGAGGGGTCTGGGGGATTTTGGGGAGGGGTCTGGGGGTGCTGGTTGGGATCTGGGGGGCTGTGGTGAGGTTTTAGGGAGGAATTTGGGGAGGGGTCTTGGAGAGTCCAGGGCTGGATTTTGGGGAGGGGTCTGGGGGGTTTTGGGGAGGGGTCCCTGGGGGGTTTGGGAGATTTTGGGGCATCCTGAGGAGAATCGAGGGGGTTTTGGGGAGGGGTCTGGGGGGGGAATTTGGGAGGGTTTTGGGGGGGGGGGAGTTTGGGGAGGGTTTTGGGGGTTTTTGGGGGGTGGTCTCCCATGGATCCCTCTCCCCACAAAGCCTCGAGGGTCCCTGGAAGTGGCTCCTGTTCCACTGCCCGGTGCCGCCCCTGATCCAGAACGGGCCCCAGGGAGTTCCAAAAAACCCCAAAATCCTCCCCAAAATCCCCCCAAAAAATCACCCTAAAAACCCCAAAATCCTCCCCAAAATCCCCCAAAAATCACCCTAAAAACCCCAAAATTCTCTCCAAAATCCCCCCAAAAAATCACCCTCAAAACCCCCAAATCCTCCCCAAAATCCCCCCAAAAATCACCCCAAAACCCCCAAAATCCTCCCCAAAATCCCCAAAAAAATCACCCCAAAAACCCCAAGATCATCTCCAAAATCCAAAAAAAATCACCTTAAAAACCCCAAAATCCTCTCCAAAATCCCCAAAAATCACCCTAAAAACCTCAAAATCCTCTCCAAAATCCCCCAAAAAATCACCCCAAAAACCCCAAAATCCTCTCCAAAACCCCCGAAATCACCCCAAACTCCCCCCAAAATGCCCCAAATGCCTCCAAATCCCCACACAAGCTTCCCCAAATTCCTCAAGTTCCCCCAAAACCCCAAAAATTGCCCCAAACCCTGTAAAGTCCCTCAAAATCCCCCCTAAATCCCCCTGATCCCCCCAAATCCCCCAAACCCAAAAAATCCCCCCAAAATTCCCCAATAGTCCCCAAAACCACCCCCAAATCCCCCCAAATCTCCCCCAAAACCCCAAATCCTCCCAAATGCCCCCAAACACCCCCCAAAACCCAACAAATCCCCCAAATCCTCCCAAATTCTCCCAAAATCTTTCCATTATTCCCCAAAACCCCAAAATCCCCCGAAACCAATCCCCCAAAACCTTTCCAAAATTCCCCAAAGTCCCCCTAAAAATCCCCCCAAAATCTCCCAAAACCACCCCCAAAAACCCCCCAATCCCCCAAAATCCCCCAAAATCCCTCAAACCCAGCACCAAAATCTCCCAGAATCCCCCCAAATCCACCTAAAACTACCAGAATCCCCCCAAATCCACCTAAAATTACCAAAATCTCCCCAAAACCACCCCCCAAAAAAACCCTAATCCCCCCCAAACACCCCAAATCTCCCAACCCCAAAAAATCCTCCCCAAAATCCCCCAAATCCACCCCAAAAACCCCCAAAACCCCCCCAAATCCACCGAAAACCCCAAAAGTCCCCCCAAAATCCCCCAATCCCCCCCAAATCCCCCAAATCCACCCCAAAACCCACAAAATCCCCCCAAATCCACCCCAAATCCCCCAAATCCCCCAAAACCCCCAAATCCACCCCAAAAACCCCAAAAAATCCCCCAAATCCCCCAAATTCCTCCCAAATCCCCCCAAAATCCCCCCAAAATCCCCCAAAATCCCCAAATCCCCCAAATCCACCCCAAATCCCCCCAAATCCCCAAATCCCCCCCAATCCACCCAAAATCCCAGTCTACAGGATCAGAAAACTCCTTCAGGGTTTGGCCTGTATTTTCCCATTCTCCACACCACTCAGGATTTTTCACGCCCGCATCTGCTTCTGGGTCAGGGGTCTCACCAACTCCTCTGGATATCTCAGCCCTCATTCTAGAGAAGCTGCAGGCCATACAGAGGAAGCTCATCAGATTAAATACCAGAAAGATGGACTCTTTAACATTCAGGGGAAACTGAACATTCTCAAAAAGTGACATAACAGATTCAAAGGAGAAGAAAGAAAGGAAAGGCTGGAAAGCCTCATTCCCTGCTCCTCCTCTAACAAACTGGGTGCAATTACTAATAAATTCCCAAAACATACTACTGGAACTGGGATGCAGGGTAGGACGAAGAAACCATAAACCATAAATATCGTAAACAGACTCAAGTATCTTTGTAAACGCCCTATAAATCATTACCACCAAGGCCAGCACAACAGCTATTCCAATCCGTGCCCCTCTACCGTAAAAATTACGTGTTATGGACAATAATCCTAGTGACCAGAAAGGTATTGAAACCTCAAAAAGGTCTAGAGACCAAAACCACATGAAGGCCTCCACCCCAAGAGACATTACGAATTCAAGCAGCATGGCTACTGACTGCTTTAACTCACTACAGAGCAAGCACAACCAACATGCAATCAATAGAGCTTTTTTCCACCTTCTTGAGCCACGCATTGGGCGCCAATAGATGTATTTGTCCTGGTTCAGAGCAAATCTGGGAGAGAATCCCCTAAGGGGCTCTTTTAATAAAGCCAATTCAATTGGCCCCGCCCCCCAGCTGGTCCAGGAGAAACTGCCTCCTTGGAGAAAAGTGGCAAAAACCTGTTTATTAAACAATAAAACCTAAACAATATTAAACAATAAAACCCCTTGCCGCTCCAAAAGAGATGACAAACTGAGAAAACCCCGTCCCCGGGCTGCAGCTCAGCTCACTCAGGCTCTGATCAGTCCCTACGGTGCTGGAAATGTCACAGGCCCGGCCCGGTGGGCCACACGTGCAGCTGCCGGTGCTCCCCTGGGTGTTCAGTCCAGAGCAGGTTTGAACAGCTCCAAAGAAAAAGGAAAAAAACACAGTCCGGGGAACTTCTTTGCCTCAGCTGGCTAAACTAACTAAAACCAAAAAAGAGCTCTGTCTTGCTGTCTGTCCATCCGCAGACAACACAGTCAGGAGCAGGAATGCGGAGGAGTGAGAGCAGTGTCTGCAAACAAACTGTGCGCTTCTTCTCTCCCCCGCTTCACTCTCTGGAACATGTCTTAAAGGTGCAAAACTTATTATTCAGCATAAACAAAATGAGACAACTGGGGATAAAAGCACCATATAGTCAACCCAGGACAAAATCCCATTAAAATCCCATTAAATTCCACTAAAATCCTATTAAATGCCATTAAAATCCCATTAAAATCCCATGACATCTCATTAAAATCCGATAAAATTCCATTAAAATCCCATAAAATCCTAATTAATTCCTATTAAATTCCATTAAAATCCCATTAAAAGTCCATAAAATCCCATTAAAATCCCATTAAATCCTATTAAAATCCTATTAAAATCCATTAAAATCCCATCTAATCCCATAAAATGATCCCAAACCCACACAGAATTGGCCCTGAATTATCCCCCTCACAGCCCTAAAAACCCAAACATGGGAAAAATTACCCCAAATTATCCCAAATTTACGCTGAATAACTCCAAAAACCCCCAAATGACCCCAAAGACACACAAAGAACCCAAATGCCCCAAATGACCCCAAATGCCCCAAATGACCCCAATCCCATAAATGACCCCAAATCCCATAAATGGGATTGGGAGAGGGGAGGAGAGGGGAGGGAAAGGTGGAGTGGGACAAACTGGGCGAGAAAATCAAACTCTGCAGTCAGACAGAGCAGGGATTTGTTTGTCCAGCACTGGGAGCGAGGGGGATCTCTCTGGCAAAAACCCACTCGATCTCCTTTAGCCTTCAGTTCCATTTTAAAAGTCACAATTACAACACTTCATTAGCATACTCACATTTGCATAAAGCTGTGTCACGGTTTTACAGCCCTGTGCGGCTTCAGCGCCTGCGTCAGTTCCTCCTGTGGTGCTCGTCAGTCTCTGGTGCTCTTTTGATGAAGGCTTCTGTCGTCCTCCTCACGTTGGAACTTTTTACCTGGATCATCAGCCCATGCCTGGTGCTCCTTGTTCTTCAGTCTAACCTGGTTTGAGCTGATTTTGCCCTTTGCAAGTTCTGTTCAAACTTGCTCTCTTGCTCTTGGTGCGTTTGTTGTGTCGCTTGCTCTGCTCTCTTGCTTTCTCTGCTGTCTCACTGGCTTTGCCGGCACACCTCGCTCCAGCGCTGCTTGTGGGAACCTTTCCTTGCACAGCACTGAGGATTCCCCCCAGCCTCGGCTCCCAGCAGCTCCACGCCCGGCCAGGAGGAGCAGCAGGGCCAGGGCTGGCAGGGCGTCCCCCCAGATGTGGCCCCCACTGGTGACACAGCCGGCCACTTGGGAGGCTGCCTCAGGCTTTATTGTCCACCAGCATCCCAGGAGGAGCAGAAAATCCTCCTGCAGACGCTGATTCCAGAGCCTCGCAGCGCTTCCTTGTCTCCAGGAGCTTCTGTCAAGCCCCAGTGAAACCTCGGTGCCACCTTGTTCCACAGCCTCACAACGCTCTCCTGGCTCCCATGAGGTCCCTCTGTGTCCCGCTGCTGCCTTGGCTCCATGAGGGTCTCCTGGCTCCATCAGGGTCTCCTGGCTTCCATCAGGGTCTCCTGGCTCCATCAGGGTCTCTTGGCTTCCATGAGGGTCTCCTGGCTTCCATCAGGGTCTCCTGGCTCCATCAGGGTCTCCTGGCTCCATGATGCTCCAATCTGTCCCAAGGGGCATCCGCGTCTCAGCTTTAGAGCCCTGCAAGATCCAAAGATTCCCCCCAAAAACACCAGCCCAGGGACCCCCAGGATATTTGGGCTGAGCTCCCGCTCCCCAGGCACCTGCATGGAACCCAAGTGACCGCTGGGACTCCATGGAATGTCCTGGAACAAACTGTCCCTGGTCAGACAGGGGTGCCATGGAACACAGGTGCCACTGGGACACGGCCACTGCCCATGGAACCAAGTGACCATGGTGACAGAGCCAGGCCTGATGGAACACTGGAGAACATTGTTACCCCATGGAATCTCATGGAACCAGGCGTCCATGGTGACAGATGGAACACTGGAGAACATTGTTACCCCATGGAACCTCATGGAACCAGGTGTCCATGGTGACAGATGGAACACTGGAGAACATTGTTACCCCATGGAATCTCATGGAACCAGGTGTCCATAGTGACAGATGGAACACTGGAGAACATTGTTACCCCATGGAATCTCATGGAACCAGGTGTCCACTGTTTCGCGGTGCAGCCTCAGAGAGTGGTGAGACCATTGTGTCACAATGGAATATCCTGGAACCAAGGCTCCCTTGTGACAAACCTGGGCTTTATGAAACCAAGGACACTGCTGGGATGCAATGGAATCTCAAGGAACCAAGGGTCAACTGTCAACACATCAGCTTCTCAGGAAACCACGGAGAACACTGTGACACAGAGAGGAGCATCATGGGACCCAGGAGACCATGGTGACACCGTGGTGGAATCTCATGGAACCAAGAGTGAATTGTTACAGGACCCAGGAGACCATGGTGACACCGTGGTGGAATCTCATGGAACCAAGTGTGAATTGTTACAGGACCCAGGAGACCATGGTGACACTGTGGTGGAATCTCATGGAACCAAGTGTGAATTGTTACAGGACCCAGGAGACCATGGTGACACTGTGGTGGAATCTCATGGAACCAAGTGTGAATTGTTACAGGACCCAGGAGACCATAGTGACACCGTGGTGGAATCTCATGGAACCAAGTGCCCAGAGTTTCAGGGCTCAGCCTCATGGAGCGCTGGAGACCATTGTGTCCCAGTGGGAACACAGGGAACAAAGGCTCCTTAGTGACACAGCAGGGCCTCATGGAATGCAAGAGATCATCCTGATGGAATGGAAATTCATGGATTCAAGGCTCCACTCTTTTGCTGCGTGGCCTCATGGAATGCTGGAGACCATTGAAACGAATGGCACAAAGGCCCAGTTGTGACAAAGCTGGGCCTCATGGAACCAAGGACACCCCATGATGCAATGGAGTCTCTAGGATCCAAGGATCAACTGTCAACACATCAGGTTCCCATGAAACCAAGCAGAACATTGTGACACAGTGGAATCTCAGGGGAGCAAGGCTCTGCTTTGATCAAGTGGGGCCTCGTGGGACACAGGTGCCACTGGGACATTGTCAGGCCTAGCAGGAACAAGACACCACTGTGGCAGACCAAGGCCTCGTGGGACCTGGGAGAGCACTGTGACACAATGGAACCTGATGGAACCAAGGGCCCGTTGTGACACGGCAGGGTCTCATGGAACCCCTGTGCCACTGGGACATTGCCAAGGCTGGTGCAAGCAAGGTTCCACTGTGACAAAGGCAGGCCTGGTGGCACCCAGGAGACCATTGTGGGACAATGGAATCTCATGGAACCAAGGCCCCATTGTGACAAAGCTCGGCCTCATGGAAGCCCAGTGCCACTGGGACATCTCCAGCCTTGGCGGAAGCAAGTGTCCATTGTGACACAGCACAGCCTCAAATCACAGGAGAGCAGAGGGATGCCATGGAATCTTGGGAACCAAGTGTCAATTCTAAACACAGCGAGGACTCATGGAACCCAGGAGACCATTGTGATGCTGCACTTTGTCACAATGGGGCCGTGCTTCTATGAGGATCCATGGGCCCACAATGTTCTCCTGGGTTCCAGGAGGCCCCGCTGTGTCACAATGGCCCCTTGCTCCCACGAGCCACAGCACGGGCCCCGTTGCCCCTGGGTTCTGTGAGGCCATGCTGCGTGCACAGCTGACACTTGCTTCCATGAGATTCCATTGCGTCACAGTGGTCCCCATGTTTCCATGAAGTTCTGCTGTGTCACAGTGGACACTGGGTTCCACAAGAGCTGGCAATGTCCCGCTGGCACCTGTGTCCTGTGGGCCCCACTTTGCCAAAGCAGAGCCTTGGCTCCATGAGATTCCAGGCTGTCCCAATGCTCTGCTGAGTTCCATGAGGCTGTGCTGTGTCACAATGGACACTGAGTTCCACCTGCCCTGGCAATATCCAAGTGGCACCTGGCTTCCATGAGGCCCCGTTGTGATTGCAGGTGACACTTGGTTCCCCAAGATGTCATTGTCACACCGCTCTCCTGGGCGCCCTGAGGCCTCGCTGGGCAATAATGGAGCCTTGTTCCTGCCAGACCTGGCAATGTCCCAGTGGCACCTGTGTCCCATGAGGCTCCACTTGGTCAAAGCAGAGCCTTGGCTTAACAACTGACCCTTGTTTCCTTGAGATTCCATTTGTGAAAAACACGTCCACTCTCCTGTGAAAATGTAAAAAGTTGAATAAAGGACCATGGGAGACCAGGACCATGGAGCGAAGGTTATTACGGCCGGGTGCCTCTTGGCACTCAGCCAGGAGCACCCTGTTACCTTCGGGGATCCCCCTGAAATACCTTTCCCCTCACATCAGCCTCTTGCATATTCATAGACCCTCATGCATATCCATAAACTACTTTACATATTCCAGGAACGATTTTACATGGCCCCTCCTTGCTCTGCCTTTTCAGAGCATGTGTGTTTCTTGGCCGTGGTTTTGGCTCCTTCTCTTTATCACCTCCAGTTTTTGGGCCTTGGTCCACTCTGCCTTCAGACGGGGAGTGCTGATAGTTGGCAGATCTGTGCAGGTGTCCTCATCCTGTGTGCATTGGATGTTATCCCATCCAAGCAGGCAGTTTAACACAAGCAGCTATTTCACTGAGCTTAATTAACGACAGAAATAAAAAAGATATCTTTAGAACAAAGTTACTTTAACATCACACATATAAAATCCATTTTAATATTTGCAAAAAGCCAATTTTATGCTATTTATCTCTAACAGGGTGGAGGAGCCCTGGCCCAGGCTCTGGCCCTGGGGACAAGGGGACGCTGCCGGGGGGTCCCTGTCCCCCTGTGCCACCCCCAGGGCCCCGGCCCCCCGTCCCCGTGTCAGGCTCTGGGGTCGATCTCGTGGAACATCCTCTGGGGGAGGCTGCGGGGCCGGGGGCGGGGGGACCCGGGGGGACAGGGGACCCCGCTGTGCACGAGCAGGGTTGGACTGCTCTGGGGGGAATGTGAGGGGAGGCTGGGGTGGAGTGACCTCCCCAGTGACCTCACACAGCCCCTGTGATGTCACACAGCCCCTGTGATGTCACACAGCCCCTGTGATGTCACAATGCCGCCTGTGATGTCACAATGCTGCCTGTGATGTCACACAGCCCCTGTGATGTCACAATGCTCCCTGTGATGTCACACAGGGCCCTGTGACGTCACAATGCTCCCTGTGATGTCACACAGCCCCTGTAATGTCACAATGCTGCCTGTGATGTCACACTGCCACCTGTGATGTCACAATGCCGCCTGTGATGTCACACAGTCCCGGTGATGTCACAATGCTGTCTGTGATGTCACAGCGCAGCTTTGTGATGTCATAGTCACCCTGTGATCCCAGTCCACAGGACCCCAGTCTGTCTGGTCCTGCAGGGCACACACTCCAAGGGTCTGGAATTCCAGTTCCCAGCCAGGAAAAGATGTTCCTGCCCTTGAAGGCAAAGCTCTTAAGAAGGGGCCGAAAGCCAAGTGCAGCAAGATCCTACAGTGACATTTCACTGCCAGCCTTCAGAACTTCAGCCATGGCCGTTGTAGCTCCTGCACTGGGAATTAAATCAGGGCAGGGTCTTTGGTGGCAGCTGCCCTGGCTCAAGGGAGGCACTGAGAGAGAAACAGAGCGGGCAAAGGGAGGCAGGAGAGAAAGGAGGACACAAACACAATCAGCTGAGAAGGCTATGGAACCTCATGGGAGCAAAGAGAGCATTGTGACACTCTGGTGCCTCACGGAATCAGGGGGACCATTGTGAAACTCAGGCCCCCTATGGAACCAAGGGCCAAGGATGAAGCTGTGGGGCCTGTGGAACCAAGGAGCCGTTGTGACACAGCGGGGCCACGGGGAGCCGAGGGGCCATGGGGACACTGCACGGGCTCAGGGAAGCCAAGGGGCCGTTGTGACACTGCAGAAGAAAGGAGAACACTGTGACACTGCAGGGACTCCTGGAACCAAGGAGACCCTTGGGACACTGTGGGGCCCCATGGAACCAAGGGGACAGGGAGCAGGTGTGGCTGGTTTGGCCTCCCGGGGCTCCTGGACAGGTCTGGCTGACCTTGGCATGTCGAGGGCTGCTCCTCATCTGCCCCCGAAGCACTGGGGCTCTGGGCTCTCCTTCCTATGGGAGAGAACTGTCCTGATCCTCCTCCAGGGGCCCGTGGCCAAAACTGGGATTCCTTCTCCAAATTCCCTTATATGCACAGATTGTTCCCAGATCAAATCTGCCAGGAGAGACAGATCTGGCTGCCTTGGCTACCTGGGGCCACCTCTCATCTGCCTTTGAAACCCTGGGACCGTGTGCTTTTCTTTCCTATGGGAAAAAACCATCCATCTCGACCAGGCACTCATGGCCAAAATTGGGCAGCTGCCTCTGGAATTCCCTATATCCAAGGATAGCTCCCAGACAAAAGCTGCCAGGACTGACAAGTCTGGCTGGCCTTGGCTTCCTGAGGGCTGGCCCTCATCTGCCTCTGAAACTCTGGGGCTCTGTGCTTTCCTTCCTAATAAAAAGAACTCTTCTTCCTGTCCAGGCACCCACAGCCAAAACTGAGATTCCACCTCCAAAATGCCCAATGTCCAAGGAAAGCCCCGAGACAAAAGGTGCCAGGAGAGACAGGTCTGGCTGGCTTGGCCTGAGGGTGGCCACCTCTCATCCTCTTCCAAAACACTTGGGCTTTGTGCTTTACTTTCCTTTGGGAAAAAACACCCATCCTGACCGTGGCCAAAATGGGGATTCCATGCTCAAAACTCCGTACATCCAAGGATTGCTCCCAGGTGGAAGCTGCCAGGACAGACAGGTCTGGCTGCCCTTGGCCTCCTGGGGCTGCCTCTCCCCTGCCGTCCAAACACTGGCGGTGGGTGCTTTCCTTCCTATGGAAAAGAACCGTCCTTCTTGTCTATGCAGAAACACTGAGGGGGTTGTGACATCAGAGAAAGCTGAAATTGGGGTTCCACCTCCCAAATTCCCGATATCCAAGGGTTGCTTTCAGACAAAAGCTGCCAGGACAGAGAGGTCTGGCTGGCCTAGGCCTCTGATGGCCGCCTTTCATGTGCCCTGAAACACCACCAGTGTTCTGTGCTTTCCTTCCTATGGAAAAGAACCGTCCTTCTCCTCCGGGTGTCCATGTCTGAAACTGGGATTCCACCTCTGAAATTCTGAATATCCAAGGGTTCCTCCCAGGCAAAATCTGCCAGTACTGTCAAAGCTGGCTGGCCTTGGCCTCTGGTGGCTGCCCCTGCAACACTGGGGCTGGGTTCTTTCCTTCCCATGGAGATCCCTGGGACACTGTGGGGACCTCATGGAACCAAGGGGATCATTGTGGCACCTCTGGAGCCCAGGGAACCAAGGGGATCATTGTGGCACCTCTGGAGCCCAGGGAACCAAGGGGATCATTGTGACACCTCTGGAGCCCAGGGAACCAAGGGGATCATTGTGACACCACTGGAGCCCATGGAACCAAGGGGATCATTGTGGCACCTCTGGAGCCCATGGAACCAAGGGGATCATTGTGGCACCTCTGGAGCCCATGGAACCAAGGGGATCATTGTGACACCACTGGAGCCCAGGGAACCAAGGGGATCATTGTGGCACCATTGGAGCCCATGGAACCAAGGGGCCATGGTGACACAGAGGGACTCCATGGACCCAGAGACCATTATGGCTCTGTGGGGCCTGATGGAACCATGGAGACCATTCCAACCCTTCAGGGCCTCGTGTCACCAAGGGGGCATTACGACACCTCAGGCCCCCATGGAAGCAAGGGACCATTGGGACACTGTGGGGCCCCATGGAACCCAGGGAACATGGGACAGGTCTGGCTGGCTTGGCCTCCCAGGGGCCACCTGACAGCTCTGGCTGATCTTGGGATGTCAAGGGCTGCCTCTCATCAGCTCCTGGAGCACTGGGGCTCCGTGCTTTCCTTGCTATGGAAAAGAACTCTCTGACTTTCCAGATGCCCATTGCCAAAATTGCTACTCTTCCTAAAAAAATTCCTCTGTGCAAGGGGATCTCACAAAACAAAACCTGCCAGCTCTGGCTGGCCTTGGCCTCTGGTGGTCACCCCTCATCTGCCCCTGAAACACTGGGGCTCTGTTCCTTCATTGCTATGGAAAAGAGCCAGCCTTCTTGTCCAGGGACCATGGCCAAAATTAGAATTTGGCCTCCCAAATTCTGTATATCCAAGGATTGCTCCCAGACAAAAGTAGCCAGGACAGACAGGTTGGGCTGGCCCTGTCCTCTGGTGATTTTCTTAGACTCTGAGCTGAATGTTTTCATTTGGAAACACCTTGGAGAGGGCCCAGAGATGTCCCAAGGAGGGGTTTGGAGGCCTTGGGCACGTGAGCACTGTATAGGGACAAAGGAGCTCTGTGCTCAGTGGGGTGGAGACTGAGGACAGTGGAGCAGAGCCATGAGAGTGTTTAAAGGGAGATTTCAGGGATGGTGGATCCTTTTGACATAGCGGAAAACAGCCAGAGAGAGAAAGAATGAATGCCAAGGGCAGCTGGGGAGGCCCAGACTGGCAGCAGGAGAAAGGAATTTCCCTGGCAGGGCAGGGCTGTGGTGCAGCACGTCCCCAGCAGGAGCCTGGAGCAGCCCCAGGCTCTGTGTGGGCAGGCAGGGGCAGGCAGGAGGCAGAGCTGTCAGCAAAGGAAGGGCCCAGCCAGGCGGGGCAGCCGGGGGATGCCGACAGCCTGCAGGGACAGAGGCGCAGGGCAGGGACACCGTGGCACAGCCTGGGCTGCACAGGGCACAGGGATGGGCAGCAGCTGCAAGGCCCTGCCAGAGCCACCTTGGGCAGCGCTTTGGCCATGGCTGCTGGGCCTGGGGCCAGGAGGGGACAAGTGACCCTTGCAGGCCTGGGGCCTCATTGCCTCCTTGTCCCTGCTCAGCAGCCTGGCAGGGGCCGCCCCACGGTCCTGCCCCTGGCATTGCCCATCCCCACATGCCAGTGCCCATCCCGGGAAGAGCCCTGAGCAAGGAGGGAGGGACAGGATCTGCCTGGCCAGGGGCTGGGGCTCAGGCCTTGGCCCTGTGCATTCCTGACACACATCCAGGTGTGCTCAGCACCAGAGACACCTTTGCCTTGCTTGTCCCCAGCTGCCATCACTGCCTGCAGTGTTCTGTTCTCCCTGGAACCTGGGGACACTTTCTCAGTCCTGTCCCTCACAGGGATCTCTTTCAAGTACAAGAAACTTCAGTATTTCAATCTCACTTTGAGCTCTTGAGAAGCCTTTGAGCCCACTCTGAGGGACTGGGTCTGATGCAAAGAGCACCAAAGGCCCAGAGGATCATTAAAGTCCCTGTGCTGTGTCTGTGCTGCTGGGCTGGGCCGGGCTCCTGGCCCAGAGGCAGCTCCTGGCAAGGGCAGCGCTGCAGAGAGACAGCTCTGGCCAGGAGCAGCTCCTGTGCACAGCCCAGCAGGGCTGGGGCACTGCCAGGGCCCCTCAGGGACACCAGCAGGGCACAGACAGAGCTCACAGGGGCTCAGCACTGGCAGGGGCTGTGGGATGTCCCCGAGGGGGCTGTGTCACAGCAGCGCCTCTGGGGCTGTGTCACAGAGGCACAGAGCAGCTGGGATGTCAGCAAGGGGCTGTGTGACAGCACAGAGGGGGCTGTGTGACAGCACTGAGGGGGGTGTGACATCACAGAGCTAGCTGGGACATCACAGAAGGTGGTTCTGTGACATCAGAATGTGGGTTGTGACATAGAGTATGATATCACAGAGCAGCTGTGTGATGTCACAGAGAAGGCTGTGACATCACAGACAAGGCTGTGACATCACAGGGTGACTGTGACATCACAAAGCTGCACTGTGACATCACAGGCAGCGTTGTGACATCACCGGGACTGTGTGACATCACAGGGGCAGTATGACATCACAGACGGCAGTGTGACATCACAGGTGGCAGTGTGACATCACAGTGGATATGTGACATCATAGGGAGCATTGTGACATCACAGGGGCTGTGTGATATCACAGGGAGCATTGTGACATCACAGCTGGCAGTGTGACATCACCGGGGCTGTGTGACATCACAGATGGCAGTGTGACATCACAGGGGCTGTGCGACATCACAGGGGCTGTGTGACATCACAGGGGCTGTGTGAGGTCACTGGGGAGGTCACTCCACCCCAGCCTCCCCTCACATTCCCCCCAGAGCAGTCCAACCCTGCTCGTGCACAGCGGGGTCCCCTGTCCCCCCGGGTCCCCCCGCCCCCGGCCCCGCAGCCTCCCCCAGAGGATGTTCCACGAGATCGACCCCAGAGCCTGACACGGGGACGGGGGGCCGGGGCCCTGGGGGTGGCACAGGGGGACAGGGACCCCCCGGCAGCGTCCCCGTGTCCCCAGGGCCAGAGCCTGGGCCAGGGCTCCTCCACCCTGTTAGAGATAAATAGCATAAAACTGGCTTTTTGCAAATATTAAAATGGATTTTATATGTGTGGTATTAAAATAACTTCAACAGATATCTTTTTTATTTCTGTTGTTAATTAAGCCCCAGTGAAATAGCTGCTTGTGTTAAACTGCCTGCTTGGATGGGATAACATCCAATGCACACAGGATGAGGACACCTGCACAGATCTGCCAACTATCAGCACTCCCCGTCTGAAGGCAGAGTGGACCAAGGCCCAAAAACTGGAGGTGATAAAGAGAAGGAGCCAAAACCACGGCCAAGAAACACACATGCTCTGAAAAGGCAGAGCCAAGGAGGGGCCATGTAAAATCGTTCCTGGAATATGTAAAGTCGTTTATGGATATGCATGAGGGTCTATGAATATGCAACAGGCTGATGTGAGGGGAAAGGTATTTCAGGGGGATCCCCGAAGGTAACAGGGTGCTCCTGGCTGAGTGCCAAGAGGCACCCAGCCGTAATAACCTTTGCTCCATGGTCCTGGTCTCCCATGGTCCTTTATTCAACTTTTTACCTCCTTGCATTTAATTTTTGCCATTAGTCTGCTCCTAGGAACAACCATCACCGTGTCGAGCAACCACTGAATCACAGCCTGAGCTGGCCTTGAAATTAACACACTTGCCATCCTTCCATTAATTTCAAAATCCCATCACCCACGAGCCATTGAAGCTGCCACTAAATACTTCCTAACCCAAGCAGCTGCCTCCGCCCTAGTTCTATTCTCCAGCATAACCAACGCATGACAGACCGGACAATGGGATATCACCCAACTCACTCACCCAGTGCCCTGCCTAATCCTCACCTCTGCAATTGCAATAAAACTAGGATTAGTACCATTCCATTTCTGATTCCCAGAAGTGCTTCAAGGGTCCCCCCTTACTACCGGTCTTCTCCTATCCACTGTCATAAAACTTCCCCCAATCACACTACTCTACATGACTTCTCCCTCACTAAACCCTACCCTCCTAACCGCCCTGGCTGTCCTCTCAGCAGCCCTGGGGGGATGGATAGGCCTCAATCAGACACAAATCCAAAAGGTTTTAGCTTTCTCCTCCATCTCCCACCTAGGCTGAATAGCAATCATTATCACCTACAACCCTAAACTCACCCTCCTCAACTTTTACCTGTATGCTGTAATAACTGCAACCGTCTTTCTCACCTTAAATATAATAAAAGCGCTAAAACTGTCCACCCTAATAACTGCATGAACTAAGACCCCCTCTCTAAATGCAATGCTACTCTTAACTCTACTCTCCCTTGCAAGACTACCTCCCCTAACAGGATTTCTACCCAAATGACTTATTATCCAAGAACTAACTAAGCAAGACATAGCCCTAGCAGCAACACTAATTTCTCTTCTCTCCCTATTAAGCTTATTTTTCTACCTTCGCCTTGCATACTGCACAACAATTACACTCCCCCACACACTACAAACCACGTAAAACAATGACGTACTGGCAAACGAATCAACATTACAATCGCTATGCTAACTACTATGTCCGTCATACTCCTCCCCATCTCCCCTATGATCCTAACCATTGTTTAAGAAATTTAGGATTACCTAAACTGAAGGCCTTCAAAGCCTTAAACAAGAGTTAAACCCTCTTAGTTTCTGCTAAAGTCCGCAGGCCATTACCCTGCATCCCCTAAATGCAACTCAGGTGCTTTAATTAAGCTAGGACCTTTCAACTCACTAGGCAGATGGGCTTTGATCCCACGACTCTATAGTTAACAGCTATATGCCCCAACCAACGGGCTTCTGCCTAAGACTCCGGTGCAGGTCTAATGCACATCAATGAGCTTGCAACTCACTATGAACTTCACTACAGAGCCGATAAGAAGAGGAATTGAACCTCTGTAAAAAGGACTACAGCCTAACGCTTACACACTCAGCCATCTTACCTGTGACATTCATTACCCGATGACTATTCTCAACCAACCACAAAGATATTGGGACCCTATACCTAATTTTCGGTGCATGAGCCGGAATAGTAGGTACCGCCCTAAGCCTCCTTATCTGAGCAGAATTAGGCCAACCTGGAGCCCTTCTAGGGGACGACCAAGTATACAACGTAATCGTCACGGCCCATGCTTTCGTAATAATCTTCTTCATAGTCATGCCAATTATAATCGGTGGATTTGGAAACTGACTCGTTCCCCTAATAATTGGAGCCCCAGACATAGCATTTCCACGACTAAACAACATAAGCTTCTGATTACTCCCCCCATCTTTCCTCCTTCTTCTGGCATCCTCCACAGTCGAAGCAGGTGTGGGTACGGGCTGAACAGTGTACCCCCTTCTAGCCGGTAACCTGGCCCACGCCGGAGCCTCTGTCGATCTAGCAATCTTCTCCCTACATCTAGCTGGTATCTCCTCCATTCTAGGAGCAATCAACTTCATTACAACAGCAATCAACATAAAACCTCCCGCCCTTTCACAATACCAAACCCCCCTATTTGTCTGATCAGTACTAATCACCGCAGTCTTACTACTCCTATCTCTCCCAGTACTTGCCGCAGGAATCACAATACTCCTCACAGACCGCAACCTTAACACTACATTCTTCGACCCCGCCGGAGGAGGGGATCCTGTTCTATACCAACACCTTTTCTGATTCTTCGGTCACCCAGAAGTCTACATCCTAATCCTCCCAGGATTTGGAATCATCTCCCACGTAGTAACATACTACTCAGGCAAAAAAGAACCATTCGGGTACATAGGAATAGTATGAGCCATACTATCTATTGGGTTCCTAGGGTTCATCGTCTGAGCCCACCATATGTTCACAGTAGGAATAGACGTCGACACCCGAGCATACTTCACATCTGCTACTATGATCATCGCCATTCCCATTGGAATCAAAGTATTCAGCTGACTAGCTACGCTTCATGGAGGCACAATCAAGTGAGACCCTCCAATACTATGGGCCCTAGGATTTATCTTCCTGTTTACCATCGGAGGGCTAACAGGAATTGTCCTAGCAAACTCCTCATTAGACATTGCCCTGCACGACACCTACTACGTAGTAGCCCACTTCCACTATGTACTTTCCATAGGAGCAGTATTGGCCATCCTAGCAGGATTCACTCACTGATTCCCCCTATTCACCGGGTATACTCTCCACTCAACATGGGCCAAAACACACTTTGGCGTAATGTTCGTAGGGGTAAACTTAACCTTCTTCCCCCAACACTTCCTAGGCTTAGCCGGTATGCCTCGACGATACTCAGACTACCCAGACGCCTACACACTATGAAATACCGTCTCCTCAGTAGGATCGCTCATCTCCCTAACAGCCGTAATCATGCTGATCTTCATCATTTGAGAAGCCTTCGCATCAAAACGTAAAGTTCTACAACCAGAACTAACAAGCACTAACGTAGAATGAATCCACGGCTGCCCACCCCCATTCCACACCTTCGAAGAGCCTGCTTTCGTCCAAGTCCAAGAAAGGAAGGAGTTGAACCCCCATATGTTGGTTTCAAGCCAACCGCATAAACCACTTATGCTTCTTTCTCATAAAGAGATGTTAGTAAAACAATTACATAGCCTTGTCAAGACTAAATTGTAGGCGAAAACCCTACACATCTCCACTCAAACATGGCCAACCACTCACAATTTAACTTCCAAGACGCCTCCTCACCCATCATAGAAGAACTAATAGGATTCCACGACCACGCCCTAATGGTCGCACTAGCAATCTGCAGTCTAGTCTTATACCTGCTAACCCACACACTTACAGAAAAACTAACATCAAACACAGTCGACGCCCAAGTAATCGAAATCGTCTGAACAATCCTACCAGCCATAGTCTTAGTTATACTTGCTCTACCATCCCTATGAATCCTTTACATAATAGACGAAATCAACGAACCCGATCTAACCCTAAAAGCTATCGGCCACCAATGATACTGATCTTACGAGTATACCGACCTTAAAACCCTGACATTTGATTCCTACATAATCCCAACAACAGACTTACCCTTAGGACATTTCCGCCTACTAGAAGTCGACCACCGCGTTATTGTCCCCATAGACTCGACCATCCGAGTCATCGTCACTGCCGACGATGTCCTCCACTCATGAGCCGTCCCCAGCCTAGGTGTAAAAACCGATGCAATCCCAGGACGCCTCAACCAAACTGCTTTCTTCGCCTCTCGACCAGGTGTTTTCTACGGACAGTGCTCAGAAATCTGCGGAGCCAACCACAGTTTCATACCAATCGTAGTAGAATCCACCCCACTCGCCGAATTCGAAAGCTGATCATCTATGATACCATCCTAATCATTAAGAAGCTATGAATCAGCATTAGCCTTTTAAGCTAAAGAAAGAGGAAATCTCCCCTCCTTAATGATATGCCACAATTAAACCCCAACCCCTGATTTTTTATCATGCTTTCTTCATGAACTCACCTTCTCCCTAATCATCCAACCTAAACTCCTGACATTCGTATCAACAAACCCACCTTCCAATAAACCACCCATCACCCCAAACACCACCCCCTGAACCTGACCATGAATGTAAGCTTCTTCGACCAATTTTCAAGTCCATCCTTCCTAGGAATCCCATTAATCCTCATTTCAATGACATTCCCAGCCCTTCTACTGCCATCCCTAGATAACCGATGAATCACTAACCGACTCTCAACCCTCCAACTATGATTCATTAACCTAGTCACAAAACAACTAATAATACCCTTAAACAAAAAAGGACACAAGTGAGCCCTAATTCTAACATCTCTAATAATTTTCCTCCTACTTATTAATCTACTAGGCCTACTACCCTACACATTCACCCCAACCACCCAACTGTCCATAAACCTAGCCCTAGCCTTTCCCCTATGGCTAGCCACCCTCCTGACAGGACTACGGAACCAGCCCTCCGCCTCACTAGGCCACCTTCTACCAGAAGGCACCCCAACTCCACTAATCCCCGCCCTCATCCTAATCGAAACGACAAGCCTACTCATTCGCCCATTAGCGCTGGGCGTGCGGCTAACAGCCAACCTAACAGCAGGCCACCTCCTCATTCAACTCATTTCCACAGCCACAACAGCCCTATTCTCCACAATGCCCGTAATCTCTCTCCTAACCCTATTAGTTCTTTTCCTACTAACTATTCTAGAAGTGGCAGTAGCAATAATCCAAGCCTATGTTTTCGTACTCCTGCTAAGCCTCTACCTACAAGAAAACATCTAACCCTAAATGGCACACCAAGCACATTCATACCACATAGTTGACCCCAGCCCTTGACCCATCCTAGGAGCAACCGCTGCTCTATTAACCGCCTCAGGCCTAACAATATGATTCCACCACAACTCCCCTCGACTTCTCATCCTAGGCCTACTCTCAACTGCCCTCGTCATATTCCAATGATGACGCGACATCGTGCGAGAAAGCACATTCCAAGGCCACCACACCCCTACCGTACAAAAAGGGTTACGCTACGGAATAGTCCTATTCATTACATCAGAAGCCTTCTTTTTCCTGGGCTTCTTCTGAGCCTTCTTCCACTCAAGCCTAGCCCCCACCCCCGAACTAGGAGGACAATGGCCGCCCGTCGGAATTAAACCACTCAACCCCATAGAAGTCCCACTCTTAAATACTGCCATCCTCCTAGCTTCAGGAGTCACAGTCACATGAGCCCACCACAGCATCACAGAAGCCAACCGAAAACAAGCAATCCAAGCCCTACTTCTAACAGTACTCCTAGGATTCTACTTCACCGCCCTACAAGCCATAGAATATTATGAAGCCCCCTTCTCCATCGCTGACGGGATTTACGGCTCAACATTCTTCGTTGCCACTGGATTCCACGGCCTACATGTTATTATCGGTTCCATCTTCCTACTAGTATGCCTCCTACGCCTAATTAAATACCACTTCACCCCGACCCACCATTTCGGATTTGAAGCGGCCGCTTGATATTGACACTTCGTAGACGTCGTATGATTATTCCTCTACATTTCTATCTACTGATGAGGATCTTACTCTTCTAGTATAATAATTACAATCGACTTCCAATCCTTAGATTCTGGTTTAAATCCAGAGAAGAGTAATGAACATAATCATATTCATGCTAGCCCTATCACTAACCCTAAGCATCCTACTAACTATATTAAACTTCTGGCTCGCCCAAATAACCCCAGATTCAGAGAAACTGTCCCCATACAAATGCGGATTTGACCCCCTAGGATCCGCTCGACTCCCCTTCTCAATCCGATTTTTCCTAGTAGCCATCCTATTCCTCCTCTTTGACCTAGAAATTGCCCTACTCCTCCCACTACCATGAGCCACCCAACTACAATCCCCTACTACCACCCTAACCTGAACTTTCACACTCATCCTCCTCCTCACTCTAGGACTAGTGTACGAATGAATTCAGGGCGGATTAGAATGAGCAGAGTAATAGAAAGTTAGTCTAATTAAGACGGTTGATTTCGGCTCAACAAATTATAGCTATCACCCTATAACTTTCTTTATGTCCTACCTCCACTTAAGCTTCTACTCAGCCTTCACCCTAAGCAGCCTAGGCTTAGCCTTCCACCGAACCCACCTAATCTCAGCCCTACTATGCCTAGAAAGCATGATACTATCCATATACGTCGCCCTAGCCATATGGCCCGTTCAAATACAATCACCAACCTCTACGATCCTACCGATCCTTATACTAACATTCTCTGCCTGCGAAGCAGCCACAGGGCTAGCCCTACTAGTAGCTTCAACCCGAACCCACGGATCCGACCACCTACACAACTTCAACCTCCTACAATGCTAAAAATCATCGCCCCCACCGCTATACTCCTCCCCCTAACCTTCCTCTCCCCACACAAACATCTATGAACCAACATTACACTACACAGCCTCTTAATCGCCACCGTCAGCCTCCAATGACTCACGCCAACATACTACCCAAGCAAGAGCCTGACCCCATGAACATCCATCGACCAAATCTCTTCCCCACTATTAGTCCTCTCATGCTGACTGCTCCCCCTCATAATCATAGCAAGCCAAAACCACCTAGAACAAGAACCCACCATCCGCAAACGAGTCTTTACCACAACAGTAGTCCTAGCCCAACTGTTCATCCTCTTGGCTTTCTCAGCATCAGAGCTAATGCTTTTTTACATCGCCTTCGAAGCAACTCTCATCCCCACCCTTATCCTCATCACCCGATGCGGCAGCCAACCAGAACGCCTAAACGCAGGCATTTACCTTCTATTCTACACACTTGCCAGCTCACTCCCCCTACTAATTGCCATCCTCCACTTGCAAAACCAAATTGGCACACTATACCTACCAATACTTAAGCTCTCTCACCCCACACTGAACTCCTCTTGATCAGGCCTAATCGCAAGCCTGGCCCTCTTACTCGCCTTCATAGTTAAAGCTCCGCTATACGGACTACACCTATGACTGCCCAAAGCCCACGTAGAAGCCCCCATTGCAGGCTCCATACTACTAGCAGCCCTCCTTCTAAAACTAGGAGGCTACGGCATCATACGAATCACAATCCTAGTAAACCCTACATCAAACAACTTACACTACCCCTTTATCACCCTAGCCCTATGAGGGGCCCTAATAACTAGTGCCATTTGCTTACGCCAAATTGACCTAAAGTCACTAATCGCCTACTCATCTGTCAGCCACATAGGTCTAGTCGTAGCCGCAACCATAATCCAAACCCAATGAGCATTCTCGGGCGCAATAATGCTGATAATCTCACACGGCCTAACTTCCTCAATACTATTCTGCCTAGCCAACACTAACTACGAACGAACTCACAGCCGAATTCTCCTACTCACGCGAGGATTACAACCCCTCCTACCACTCATAGCCATCTGATGACTACTAGCCAACCTAACAAACATAGCCCTCCCCCCTACAACAAACCTAATAGCAGAACTAACCATTGTAATCGCGCTCTTCAACTGATCTGCCTTCACACTCATCCTAACAGGAGCCACAATCTTCCTCACCGCCTCATACACCCTATACATGTTAATAACAACACAACGAGGCACTATTCCATCTCACATCACATCAATCCAAAACTCCTCCACGCGAGAGCACCTCCTCATAGCCCTACACATAATCCCCATAATACTCCTAATCCTCAAGCCCGAACTAATCTCCGGCATTCCTATATGCAAGTATAGTTTCAACCAAAACATTAGACTGTGACTCTAAAAATAGAAGTTAGACCCTTCTTACCTGCCGAAGAGAGGTAAAACCAACGAGAACTGCTAACTCTTGCATCTGAGTATAAAACCTCAGTCTCCTTACTTTCAAAGGATAATAGTAATCCAATGGTCTTAGGAGCCACTCATCTTGGTGCAAATCCAAGTGAAAGTAATGGACCTCTCACTAATCCTAAACACATGCATACTCCTGACTCTAGCAACCCTCTCTACCCCTATCCTACTCCCCCTCCTATCCAACAATCTTAAAAATACCCCCAACACAATCATAAACACAGTCAAAACCTCCTTCTTAATCAGCCTAATTCCAATAACAATCCACATCCACTCTGGAACGGAAAGTCTCACTTCTCTATGAGAATGAAAATTTATCATAAACTTCAAAATCCCCATCAGCCTAAAAATAGACTTCTACTCCCTCACCTTCTTTCCCATCGCACTATTCGTATCTTGGTCCATCCTACAATTCGCTACATGATACATAGCCTCAGACCCCTACATCACAAAATTCTTCACCTACTTACTATTCTTCCTAATAGCAATACTCATCCTAATCATCGCCAATAACCTATTCGTCCTATTCATCGGCTGAGAGGGGGTCGGAATCATATCTTTCTTACTAATTAGCTGATGACACGGCCGAGCAGAGGCCAACACTGCCGCCCTCCAGGCCGTACTCTACAACCGAATCGGAGACATTGGACTCATCCTCTGCATAGCATGACTGGCCTCCACCATAAACACCTGAGAAATCCAACAACTCTCAACCCCCTCTCAAACCCCAACACTACCCCTACTAGGCCTTATTCTAGCTGCAACCGGAAAGTCCGCCCAATTCGGCCTACACCCATGACTTCCAGCTGCAATAGAAGGACCAACCCCTGTATCCGCCCTCCTCCACTCCAGCACAATAGTGGTAGCCGGAATCTTCCTACTCATCCGAACTCACCCCTTATTCAACAACAACCAAACTGCCCTATACCTATGCCTCTGCTTAGGAGCACTGTCCACATTATTTGCAGCCACATGCGCCCTCACCCAAAAGGACATTAAAAAAATCATTGCTTTCTCCACCTCAAGCCAACTAGGACTAATAATAGTCACAATCAGACTGAACCTCCCCGAACTAGCCTTCCTCCACATTTCAACCCACGCATTCTTCAAAGCCATGCTCTTCCTATGCTCAGGCTCCATCATCCACAGCCTAAACGGAGAACAAGATATTCGAAAAATAGGAGGACTCCAAAAAATACTCCCCACAACCACTGCGTGCCTCACCATTGGCAACCTCGCCCTAATAGGAACACCATTCCTAGCAGGATTTTATTCAAAAGACCAAATCATCGAAAGCTTAAACACATCCTACCTTAACGCATGAGCCCTACTCCTGACCCTCTTAGCCACATCATTCACCGCAGTATACACAATCCGCATAACCACTTTAGTTCAGACCGGCTTCGTCCGAATCCCGCCCTTAACCCCAATAAATGAGAATAACCCTGCAGTAATTTCCCCTATCACTCGCCTTGCACTAGGAAGCATCCTAGCAGGATTCCTCATCACTTCCTTCATTACTCCCACAAAAACCCCACCAACAACCATACCCCTCTCTATCAAAATAACTGCCCTAGTTGTAACCGCCTTAGGTATCGCCCTAGCCCTAGAAATTTCAAAAATGATCCAAACACTCATTCTCACAAAACAAACCCCCTTCTCAAACTTCTCTACATCCTTAGGATACTTCAACCCCCTAACCCACCGCCTAAGCACCACCAACCTACTTAGCGGAGGACAAAACATTGCCTCCCACTTAATTGACCTCTCCTGATACAAAATACTAGGCCCAGAAGGACTAGCCCACCTCCAGCTAACGGCGTCCAAAACTGCCACCACCCTCCACTCCGGCCTAATTAAAACCTACCTAGGAACATTCGCCCTATCCATTCTCATCATTCTCACATCTACTTACAGAACCAACTAATGGCTCCCAATCTTCGAAAAAATCACCAAATCCTAAAAATCATCAACGACGCCCTAACTGACCTTCCAACACCACCAAACATCTCAACATGATGAAACTTTGGATCCCTCCTAGGCGTGTGCTTAATTACCCAAATCGTCACAGGCCTATTACTTGCTATACACTACACAGCAGACACCAACCTAGCCTTCTCCTCCGTTGCTCACATATGCCGAGACGTACAATTCGGCTGACTCATCCGCAACCTCCATGCAAACCTTGGACAGGTTTAATTCTCGCATGGAGTGGTCAGACCCTCCTCAGGCCTGTGAAACGGTGACAGGCTTTGTGCTTTTTCTTGTTTCCAGGTCTTGTTTTGAATTGACTTTCATGCAATTGTTCTTTGTTTTTCCCAGGAGGATTACACCTGGTGCCCGGAGCGGACGGGGAAGCGCCTGCAGCGTCCGTGGAGCGCGTCCAGTGCCAGCGCTACCCCAGGGGCCACGGTCTGCGGGGACAGCCCCTTCCTGAAGGACGAGGACCTGGTGCGGGATCGGCTCCTCTCCTGGCAGCAGCTCTCCAGAGGTGGGCACCCAGCTCCACAGCTCGGCTGGCAGAAGGGCTCCGGGCAGGCGGCAGCGGGCACACGGGCATCCCGCTCTTGCAGCTGCTGAGGAGGTTGCTGTGCTGTGATTAAGCAGAGGAGGTGGAACGTGGCCTGCCACGCTGCCCTTCTCTAAAAACAGAGACTGGGTCGGGAGGTTTGGGCTCTGAGCACAGCCAGCAGCCTGGCCCGGGCACAGGCCATGGCGGGACAGGGGCACAGGAGCCTGCTGCGACTGACCGTGGCTCTCTGGTTTCTCTCCGCAGGCTGCCAGCACCTCATGCCACGGGAACGGCACCGCTCGGCCTGCCAGGCTGGGAGGGCTGGAGGGCAGCCGGTGTTCATTTGCTGCCAAAATAAATTGGTTTGGGTTTTTTTTTGTGATCGTCATCATCTGAGTGTCTTTCCTCCTTTTCCAAGCTTTTGCCGCCCTTCCTCCAGGTAATCTTTTTGTGTCCTTCCTCAACTGCTTGGTGGCATTTGGTAGGGGGGGTTAAGCAATGTGAGAAATTCAACAACAGCTCCTGCTCCCAACTGCAGCAGCCCCTTCAAGAGCCCTGAGCTTCCACCATGGTCAGTGTGTGCCTTGCAAAAGGAAGTGGTTTGCAGCGGTGGGGTTCTCGCCCTGCTGCAAAAGCTGGGAGGAAATCAGAAATGGCAAAATGCCACTTTGGCACAACCACGCCCAGGTTCTGCATCTTTTCCCTCTGCTCCATGATAGGCAGGCAGGGCTGGACTCCAGGAAGGTTCAAGTTCTTGGTGCTCCCTGGCATCAAAAGCATCAAGTAAACTCTTGTATGCAGGGACTGCAACAGGGCTACTTGTCGGAACCCAGGAAATTCCTCTGGCTGCCCTGGAGGACTCGAGCCCCTGCCCAGGGGGCTCAGAGACCTTGGCACAGAGCCCAAGACCCCTGTGCCTTTGATTTAGTGCTTGGAAAAAACAATTACCAACCTTGTAGGAAGAATTACAAGCCATGGAAGTTGAAGTAGAATGCTAGTGAATTTATCACAGAGTGGAAAAATAGATTTTGGGGTTTTTAGAATGGGGCTTCAGGGGGCAAGATGGAGGAATCTGGGCGTGTCCAGCCTTTCTCCTTCTTCTGGGCCTCCATCTTCTGCTGTGATGTTGGCACTTACAGGTTGGTCTAGAGTAGAAGCTCACTGTCTAACATAGGGGATAGGTATTGGGAAGTAATTGTAAATATTGTACATGTAGTTTTTAGTAGAAAAAGATAACACCGCCCCGGGGGAGGCAGAGTGCCTTAGACTGTCTTGCTGAGCAGACCTCAGCAGGACAGGAGAAAGAATTTTATAGATAAGATACAATAAACAACCTTGAGACCCAGAAATGACGAGCTCTGACTCCTTCTTCGAGTGCCGGGCTGGGAAAAGAGACTTTCTAACTTAGCTCGGGGTCACTCTGACCACCTAGAGACCCTGAGAGCATGAGTCCGAAAGACGAACTATTGAAGGATTGGCTCCAAAACACAAATGTCCTTGTTGGCCATGTCTTATTGGCCAATAAATCCTTCAAAGCTCTTGTAACTACAAGTCTCGTGGCCCTGTGAGCCATGCGGTGGAGATGTGAGCCAAAGTCACCCTTCCTGTCTATGTAGAAGAGAAGAAAAAGCAATGGCATCATCTAAAAAACTCAGAGGTCAGCTCTCTAGCTCGTTGCAAACTCCTTCAACTCCCCCAAAGTGGGATTTAGCTACAAATAGATGACAGGGACTCTTAGTGCTGCCTCTTTGACTCCAGAGCAGCTGCTTTAGAATCTTTCACATAACCCTGTGTAGTGATGTGCCAGAAAGGTATCATTTGAAGAAACTTTCCCAAGTGACTTGCATGGAGGTTTGTTGGAAGGGTATTTGAGGAGAAAGGCTCCCAGCAGAGGTCTGGGCTTTGGCCCAGCTGTGTCCCCTGCTGATTGTGAAGTGTGCCATCAGCTGCAGGGCTTTCTGGCCTAAAAATATCATCAAGTGCCTTGGACTTGCTCTTTTTGGCCTGGCTTAAAAGCTGGACCCACTTTCAGGGCAAATTTGGAGACCTCATCTATGGGTGGATGGAGCAGCTAGGATTTTCCCAGTTGCTGGGAATGGTTCTGCAAGTCCCTGGTGTAAAACGGGGCTGCCCAGCAACTGCGGATGTGCAAGATGACAAACAATTGTCTTGGTTTGAAAAGAGAGGTGTCTGCTAAGGAAGGCAGAAGCCTTCTCTGAAATGGAAAATGTAAATCCCCTCCCTCCAAATGATTCTAATTTAGAAATTCAATTGCTCTCAGGGAAAGAGATGGGGATAGGAGTGAGCCCGCAGAGCCGGGCAGCGTTTGCTGACGGTCTGAGCCCTTCCTAAAGATCCTGTGCGGGCTGCCTTAGACACCTGGGGCCAGGCATTGCTTCCAGCCTGGGCCACTTTGGCTGGGCTGGGGGCGGCCCCAGGGCAGGCGGCAGTGTGTGCCAGGGCCCTGGGTGGCACGCTGCGGCACGGTCACCGTGCCATGGAACGGAAGCCGGTGTCCAAGGGCCCTTTGTGACAGGTGGGAAATGGAAGCTTGCCCGGGTGCTGGGAACAGGCAACGGGGCCCAACGGGACAGAGCGGTGCCGTGAGGAGCCCCCGCACAGCGCACTCGTTCCCGTCTGAGCCGGAGCTTTTCTGCGGCGCTGTTCCTGCAGCTGAGCTCGAGGCCAGAGCACAGGACTCGGTGACCCGTGGCCTTCCGAGGCTTCTATTGTGCAGCTGCCCTCAAGGGCAGAGCGTGGGACTTGGTGCCCCGGAGCTTTGCCAAGGCACCTCTCCTGCAAGTAGCTCCAGGCACAGAAATGGAGCAGAGAGCCCCAAGAGTGCCCAAGCTGGCCTGGGTGGAGGAGGAGGAGGAGGAGGAAGAAGGCCCTGGAGCTGCCCCAGCACAGGAGATTGAAGAGGTCGTGCCATTCCATCCACCGCAGGAGGGTGAGTGCCAGAGCTGGGACACAGGGCTGGAGCCTGCAGCCCACTTGGCCCCATGCCATGCCATGCCATGCCATGCCATGCCATGCCATGCCATGCCATGCCATGCCATGC
Source organism: Diglossa brunneiventris (assembly GCA_019023105.1). NCBI lineage: Eukaryota > Metazoa > Chordata > Aves > Passeriformes > Thraupidae > Diglossa > Diglossa brunneiventris. The sequence goes on from JAFCGX010000057.1 coordinate 56,173, forward strand.
CATGCCATGCCATGCCATGCCCTGGGGAAATGCCCACGGACAGGACGGAAGAGGGGCCGGGCAGACACCCGCAGGGGCCGTGCTCCATGCCCCTGGAGCATCCCGGGGCTCTCCCTGCCTGGGGAGCGCAGGGCTGGGCTGTGTTCTCCGGCCTCTCCCGCAGCCCCTCAGCTCTGGCTGCGCTCGCTCTTTGCCAGATGCAGCCCTGGAGCGTACACAAGAGCAGGAATCCAGCCGTGGCCGCTTCTGCAGAACAGCGCAGGTACCTGCAGCCACCCCCACCTGGGCTGGGCCTGCTGTCCCTGCTCAGCCCAGCACCGTGTGTGGAGCACTCCATGCAACATCCCCGGCTTCTTGCCCTTCTCCTACAGCTCGTTCGCAACTTTATCAGGAGCATTCGGCAGGAAGAGAGCAGCACCGTGGGCACTGGGCTCAGAGCTCACTGCGAGCTCCTCCATCATGAGACCAGTGCCGCCCTGCTGGATTTGCTCCTGGAGAAGGGTGTTGCCCGGCCAGAACAAGTAAGCAGCCTGGGGCCAGGCTTCAATTCCCCCATGAGTCACGCGGCTTCCCCAGCCACGCCTGCTGGTCCCTGGGAGCCTTTGAGGCCACGGCAGTGCGCTGGCAAGGGAAGCACTTCTCTGGGGACCCTGAGGGACATTGCTCCCTCTGGCAGCTTTCCAAGTCTCCCCGTGCCTTCTCCAGGTGCCCGCCATGGTGAGGTACATTCACCGATGGCTCAAGGCCAACGATTCTGCCGAGCACAGGCTGGACAAGGCCCTGCTGAATGTCACCAGAGCACACCCGGGTGACGCAGTCGTGACGCTCCTGCGTGTGGCCCCGTCCTGTGACAGGTATGGGGCCCACGTGCCCAGAGGGCTCAGGCCTCCCCAGCCATCAGCCTGTACAGCCTGTCCCAGGTGTCTGACCAAGAGAGAGTTCCAGGGCCCTCTGGCTGCTGCCTTTCCCAGCCCTGGCACGTCAGCCCCCGAGCCTGCTGCCATGCTCCCTTGCCGCCCCTCAGGGCTCTGTCCCCACAGGGCTGGGCTGCCTGGCTGCTGCTGGCCAGGGCCAGTGGGCAGAGGCAGAGCCGGCGCTCAGCCCCTGGGGATGCCCAGGCCACGGTGCCGTGTCTGAGACCCCGCCTGAGACAGAGCTCTAACCCCGCAGAGCTGCTTTGACCATGTGGAAGACCATCATGTGCTCGTCCAGGACTGCGGAGCCGGTGCTGCTGATACTCCTGGATGTGCTGGGGAGCTGGCCAGAGCGCAGCACCTGCACCTCCGATGGGGACAATACGAGTGTCTTTGGCCTTGCTGTGAGTTTCTGCAATTGGCCTTTGCTGGCCCCAAGGCCGCCTCTCCAGCAGCTCTCCATCCTCCTTCCCCCACTGCATCTGCCTGCCTCAGGCGCTGGCCTGAAACCTGGCCCAGGGGCAGCTTCAGGCCCACCAGGCCCCGTGCTCCCCCTGCCAAGGTCTCTCCGGGCCTCTCCCTGCCAAGCTCGGGCCCTGCCGCACGGACCCCTCGGCACTGAGCGCTGTCTCGGGGGCTTTGTCCTTCGCAGGCAACCGTGGTGATGTGGAAGATCCTGCAGGAGCCCCCTGTCCCACGTGTAGTGAGGCCGTATTTCCCCCGCCTATTTGTGCATCTGCTCTTCCAAGCATTCTTCAGCACAGAAGAGATGCCAGAGGAGGTCGATACCTTCTGGAAGGAATGCCTGGAAGAGCACGGCCTTGCCACCAGCCCCAACAGGTGCTCCATGCCAGTCCTCCTGTCCCTGCCACGTGGCCCGCCAAGGAGCCAGTGCTGCCAGGGTGACCTGGGCTTTGCTGTGCACACAGGTTTGCAGTGCAGACCCTGAAGTCCCTGCTATGCCAAAAGCAGTGCAAGGATGTGGTGGTGTCAGTGGAACGCAAGCGTGGCTGGGACACGCTGCTCTGTGCTGACACCCGCCACTATGCCGTGGGTCTGCTGGCCAGGTGAGACCCCCTTCTCCCCATTGCTCCCAGCATTTGTGCCCTGTGCCCGGGCTGGCCCACACAGTCCCCGTGGCCCTGGGACACAGGGCCTTGTCACTGAGGGACGGCCAAGCAGACTGGAAAAGGCTGCGAGGGGAGAGAGCACAGCAGGAGACAGCTCCTAAAGGGCCCAGGTCCCCTTGCAGGATAGTGGTGAAAGAGCACCAGGCCCTGTGAGCCTGTCCTTGGAGAGATTTGCTCAGCTTCCTGGTCCCTTTTTCGCCCTCCTAGGGAGATGCGCCATGCTTGTCTGCGCTTGTGTTCCAGTATTGCACTCCACCTCCTCTGGCTGCTCAGCACACAGGAGCCACACTGGGATCTGCCCGCCCTGGCGTTCCTTGTGGAGGTGAGCCGGGTGTGCAGCGCTGCCTGGCTGAGCTGCCTCCCAGCCCTCTGCCCTCTGGTCGCCGCAGCCGCCTGGGACGGTGCCCGCGCCCTGTGCTGCTGCTGCTGCTGCTGCTGCTGCTGCTGCTGCTGCTGCTGCTGCTGCCTGGGCCCGGCCCTGTGCGGCTCCGGGCTCCTGCCGGCCGGCTCCCCCGTCACTGGCCTGTGCCTTTCAGGTCCTTGAGTGCCTGGATTCCAGCCAATGTGGTGACAGTGTTGTCAAGGTCTCTTCAAGGTACCTGCAGAGCGAGTGCAGGGAGAGGCGTCGCCTGGCGCTCAGGGCCCTTCTGGAGCTCATTGATGATCCCTCAATGGTGAGAAGGGGGCGCTGGCTGAAGCTGCGCTGGCAACGCAGTCACTTGGCCCTGCCTGGGCTTCGGGCGCTGGGGCAGCTGCTCCCAGCTCTCCTGCCTCCCGCTTCAGCTGCCCCAGTGCTTCGGGACAGGCCTTTGGCCTCTGGGCCCTGTGGCAGCAGGGTGGGCTTTCACAGGCTTGTGTTCCGCACAGGCCGGAAGAATGTGGAGCCTGACCAAAAGCCTCATGGACCTACTGGGGGACAATGATGCAGAGATAGCTGGCATGACACTCATCACACTCAGCTTTATATTCCTGCACAAATCACAAATTCTGATGTCAAGCCCCATTGCCCTGCAGCTGGCTGAGGCGCTCCTGCCACTCTTTGACCACGTAAGGCTCTGTGCCCCCAGCCACAAGCACTGGGTGCTGCCTGCAAACTGTGTGCCCTGTGCATTTCCAGCCCTGTGCCCAGGGGGGCCTGGAGGAGCCAATGCTGAGGTAATTTTTCCTTGTTTTTGGTATAGGATAATAGCCAGGTACAGCTGCTCTCCATAAAGCTCTTCCGAGACATGATGGAGTATTTGGAAGAGAGAGAAAAACCTTTGGAAAGCCCTGTGCAACAGAGCCTGCTTCCACTCTTCTTCCACTGCCATGATGAGAATCAGCGTGTGGCACAGGTGAGGACTGGTGGGCTGCTGCTGTCCCCCTGGCAGGGGGCTGGGCTGCCTCCTGCCCTGCGCCTGCTGGACCGCAGCCTCCTGCAGGCCTTGGCACAGGGACGCGGGTGCCGTGCCCTGGGCTGTGGGGCCATCTCCGCGTCTCTGCTGCTCTCCAGGCTTCTCGGGAAACGCTGCTTTGTGTGCTCAAGCTGATGAAGAGGAGGGATCTCAAAAAGCTGGTGAAGGAGCAGAAACTGTGCAAGTTCAGCAAGTGCCTGGTAAGGAGGGCCTGCAAGCCCCAGCCTCGGGCTGCAGAAGGCCTCAGAGCACGGTGCTCAGTGTGCGGGGCTGGCAGCTGTGCCCCTGCCCGCTGCTGCAGCCAGAGGCGGCGCGGGCTCCTCTCCAGGCTCCCGTGGGCCCGAGCCGGGTGCCCATGGAGCCCAGGGGCTGAGCCCGCGCCAAGCCTTCCCTCCTGCCGCTCTCTGCAGCTGGCAGAGGACAGGAGCCGAGCGGCCGAGCACCTGCGCCGGGCCCTGCGCTACCTGGAGAGCCCACAGGAGCCCCTGCGAGAGGCGGCCATCAGGTTCATGGGTGAGCCACGAGCCCGGGCTCCCTCCCCGGCCCGCCGCAGCTCCGCCCCGGCCCCGCCTGCTGCCCCGGCAGCGCCAGCCGGGCCCGGCGCCGTGGAGCCCCGCCTGGCCTGGCCATTGCTGCTGCCGCCCTCTGGCAGCCGTGCCCTGCCTGGGGCGGCGGCGTGCGGCAAGGGCCGGGCCGAGCCCCGCCGGGCCAGCAGCCCGTGTGGCCACAGCGCCGGCAGCGCCGCTGGCAGGGAGCTGTGCCGCTGGCGCCCTGACAGGCTCTGTGTTCACAGGCATGGCCGGGCGGCGCCTGAGGGGGCAGCAGCAAGAGCTGCGGCTGATCTGCGCTGGTGAGTGAGGGCAGCGCGCTGGCAGCGCGGGCTGCCGGGGGGAGAGCTGCAAGGCCTGCCCCGGCTGCGGAGGGCTCTGCTCCCGTGGGCAGAGCACACGGAGCTTTCCGGGCCCCGTGGGCCATTGGTGGCCAGCAGCTTTGGGCTGATCCCCTCGCTCCCTGCTCCCTCCTGGCCATGGCAAGAGCCGGCTGGGACGGCCCTTGCAGGGGGCTCTCCTGGGCTCCCCGCAGATCCGCCTCTGACTGTGGCTCTGTTCCTCTCTCTTGCAGCCCTTGAAGACAAAACAAATGACATCAGCCTCGCCGTCGGAAGCCTGGCAATTCAAACGCTGTGCATCCTCAAGTCAGGAGAGCGGGCTCCCATCTCCAGGTTCCAGTGGCTCCAAAATCATCTGCGCAGGGCATGGAAGGCACGGCCTCGCCTGTCACAGCTGGGCTGCCTGCCCTGCCGCAGCTCTCTGGAGGGCTGATCCCAGAAGCTCTTTTTGCTGCGGCCACCTGAGTCAGGAGGAATTTTCTTTTTCTTCAAGAATGTTCTTTTCATTTTTTTGTTTTCCTTGAAGATGTAAATATAGACTGTGTTCTAATACACAGACTGCCAGGATCTTTCTTTTGCTGCCCAGGGTGCGCAGGGCAGAGGGGAAGAGGGGAAAAAGGGTGCTTGTGCTCAGCCAGCTGCCCAGGCGTGCAGTGCCGCAGGGAAATGGCCAGAAGCCCCTTGGCCTGTGGTGGTTGTGCTGAAGCCTTTGTGCTGCCCACAGAGCGGCTGGGCAGGGGCCGGAGCTGCGGGGATCCCTGCCAGAGCGGTGCCTGGAGATGGCCACAAGGCCTGTGCCAGGCAGGAAGCGCCATCCGTCTCCTCCTGCCCGTGTGCTGCTGGCTGCCTTGCTGAGGGCTCCCAGGTGCCTCTGGATGGGGCTGCTCTGGAGCTGCTGTGGGGCTGCGGCGCTGCTGCCGGGCAGCTTGGCCGGGCTGGGGCAGCCCCTGAGGGGCTGGGGCGCTGGCAAGCCCTGAGCAATGGGCTGTGCGAGGCCACAAGCAGCCCCCCGGCAGCCGCCTTGTTCCTGCCGCTGTTGACTTGCACGATGGATCCTGGGCACTCTGGACCTAACAGCATCAGTGTTGTTGGAAACCCAAAGGCAGGGGAATCTCAGACCTTTGGTCTTGTCAGCAAAGCTTAGATTTAAACACAGGATTTGATCTGAGATTTTGGAAAGGGCTTCCAAACTTAGGTGCTAGAAGCGAGAATGCGGATTTCTAGTTTCTAGCAGAGACACGGGGAGGAAAGTTGAAGTGGAGGAAAGTTTAGTGTTTTAGAGTTCAAGATCTAGAAAAAATAAAAGTAGTTGCAATGGTAAACAAGAAGTTTAGGATGCAGTGCTGTAGGTTTGTGTGTCATAACATGATTGGCTAAGGAAGCTTACAGCTTACACTGCAGCATGATGTGGGAAGCCAGGAAATTCCTCTGGCTGCCCTGGAGGACTCGAGACCCTGTCAGAGGGCTCAGAGACCTTGGCACAGAGCCCAAGACCCCTGTGCCTTTGATTTAGTGCTTGGAAAAAACAATTACCAACCTTGTAGGAAGAATTACAAGCCATGGAAGTTGAAGTAGAATGCTAGTGAATTTATCACAGAGTGGAAAAATAGATTTTTGGGGTTTTTAGAATGGGGCTTCAGGGGGCAAGATGGAGGAATCTGGGCGTGTCCAGCCTTTCTCCTTCTTCTGGGCCTCCATCTTCTGCTGTGATGTTGGCACTTACAGGCTGGTCTAGAGTAGAAGCTCACTGTCTAACATAGGGGATAGGTATTGGGAAGTAATTGTAAATATTGTACATGTAGTTTTTAGTAGAAAAAGATAACACCGCCCCGGGGGAGGCAGAGTGCCTTAGACTGTCTTGCTGAGCAGACCTCGGCAGGACAGGAGAAAGAATTTCATAGATAAGATACAATAAACAACCTTGAGACCCAGAAATGACGAGCTCTGACTCCTTCTTCGAGTGCCGGGCTGGGAAAAGAGACTTTCTAACTTAGCTGGGGGTCACTCTGACCACCTAGAGACCCTGAGAGCATGAGTCCGAAAGACGAACTATTGAAGGATTGGCTCCAAAACACAAATGTCCTTGTTGGCCATGTCTTATTGGCCAATAAATCCTTCAAAGCTCTTGTAACTACAAGTCTCGTGGCCCTGTGAGCCATGCGGTGGAGATGTGAGCCAAAGTCACCCTTCCTGTCTATGTAGAAGAGAAGAAAAAGCAATGGCATCATCTAAAAAACTCAGAGGTCAGCTCTCTGGCTCGTTGCAAACTCCTTCAACTCCCCAAAGTGGGATTTAGCTACAAATAGATGACAGGGACTCTTAGTGCTGCCTCTTTGACTCCAGAGCAGCTGCTTTAGAATCTTTCACATAACCCTGTGTAGTGATGTGCCAGAAAGGTATCATTTGAAGAAACTTTCCCAAGTGACTTGCATGGAGGTTTGTTGGAAGGGTATTTGAGGAGAAAGGCTCCCAGCAGAGGTCTGGGCTTTGGCCCAGCTGTGTCCCCTGCTGATTGTGAAGTGTGCCATCAGCTGCAGGGCTTTCTGGCCTAAAAATATCATCAAGTGCCTTGGACTTGCTCTTTTTGGCCTGGCTTAAAAGCTGGACCCACTTTCAGGGCAAATTTGGAGACCTCATCTATGGGTGGATGGAGCAGCTAGGATTTTCCCAGTTGCTGGGAATGGTTCTGCAAGTCCCTGGTGTAAAACGGGGCTGCCCAGCAACTGCGGATGTGCAAGATGACAAACAATTGTCTTGGTTTGAAAAGAGAGGTGTCTGCTAAGGAAGGCAGAAGCCTTCTCTGAAATGGAAAATGTAAATCCCCTCCCTCCAAATGATTCTAATTTAGAAATTCAATTGCTCTCAGGGAAAGAGATGGGGATAGGAGTGAGCCCGCAGAGCCGGGCAGCGTTTGCTGACGGTCTGAGCCCTTCCTAAAGATCCTGTGCGGGCTGCCTTAGACACCTGGGGCCAGGCATTGCTTCCAGCCTGGGCCACTTTGGCTGGGCTGGGGGCGGCCCCAGGGCAGGCGGCAGTGTGTGCCAGGGCCCTGGGTGGCACGCTGCGGCACGGTCACCGTGCCATGGAACGGAAGCCGGTGTCCAAGGGCCCTTTGTGACAGGTGGGAAATGGAAGCTTGCCCGGGTGCTGGGAACAGGCAACGGGGCCCAACGGGACAGAGCGGTGCCGTGAGGAGCCCCCGCACAGCGCACTCGTTCCCGTCTGAGCCGGAGCTTTTCTGCGGCGCTGTTCCTGCAGCTGAGCTCGAGGCCAGAGCACAGGACTCGGTGACCCGTGGCCTTCCGAGGCTTCTATTGTGCAGCTGCCCTCAAGGGCAGAGCGTGGGACTTGGTGCCCCGGAGCTTTGCCAAGGCACCTCTCCTGCAAGTAGCTCCAGGCACAGAAATGGAGCAGAGAGCCCAAGAGTGCCCAAGCTGGCCTGGGTGGAGGAGGAGGAGGAGGAGGAAGAAGGCCCTGGAGCTGCCCCAGCACAGGAGATTGAAGAGGTCGTGCCATTCCATCCACCGCAGGAGGGTGAGTGCCAGAGCTGGGACACAGGGCTGGAGCCTGCAGCCCACTTGGCCCCATGCCATGCCATGCCATGCCATGCCATGCCATGCCATGCCATGCCATGCCATGCCATGCCATGCCATGCCATGCCATGCTGGGGAAATGCCCACGGACAGGACGGAAGAGGGGCCGGGCAGACACCCGCAGGGGCCGTGCTCCATGCCCCTGGAGCATCCCGGGGCTCTCCCTGCCTGGCGAGCGCAGGGCTGGGCTGTGTTCTCCGGCCTCTCCCGCAGCCCCTCAGCTCTGGCTGCGCTCGCTCTTTGCCAGATGCAGCCCTGGAGCGTACACAAGAGCAGGAATCCAGCCGTGGCCGCTTCTGCAGAACAGCGCAGGTACCTGCAGCCACCCCCACCTGGGCTGGGCCTGCTGTCCCTGCTCAGCCCAGCACCGTGTGTGGAGCACTCCATGCAACATCCCCGGCTTCTTGCCCTTCTCCTACAGCTCGTTCGCAACTTCATCAGGAGCATTCGGCAGGAAGAGAGCAGCACCGTGGGCACTGGGCTCAGAGCTCACTGCGAGCTCCTCCATCATGAGACCAGTGCCGCCCTGCTGGATTTGCTCCTGGAGAAGGGTGTTGCCCGGCCAGAACAAGTAAGCAGCCTGGGGCCAGGCTTCAATTCCCCCATGAGTCACGCGGCTTCCCCAGCCACGCCTGCTGGTCCCTGGGAGCCTTTGAGGCCATGGCAGTGCGCTGGCAAGGGAAGCACTTCTCTGGGGACCCTGAGGGACATTGCTCCCTCTGGCAGCTTTCCAAGTCTCCCCGTGCCTTCTCCAGGTGCCCGCCATGGTGAGGTACATTCACCGATGGCTCAAGGCCAACGATTCTGCCGAGCACAGGCTGGACAAGGCCCTGCTGAATGTCACCAGAGCACACCCGGGTGACGCAGTCGTGACGCTCCTGCGTGTGGCCCCGTCCTGTGACAGGTATGGGGCCCACGTGCCCAGAGGGCTCAGGCCTCCCCAGCCATCAGCCTGTACAGCCTGTCCCAGGTGTCTGACCAAGAGAGAGTTCCAGGCCCTCTGGCTGCTGCCTTTCCCAGCCCTGGCACGTCAGCCCCCGAGCCTGCTGCCATGCTCCCTTGCCGCCCCTCAGGGCTCTGTCCCCACAGGGCTGGGCTGCCTGGGTGCTGCTGGCCAGGGCCAGTGGGCAGAGGCAGAGCCGGCGCTCAGCCCCTGGGGATGCCCAGGCCACGGTGCCGTGTCTGAGACCCCGCCTGAGACAGAGCTCTAACCCCGCAGAGCTGCTTTGACCATGTGGAAGACCATCATGTGCTCGTCCAGGACTGCGGAGCCGGTGCTGCTGATACTCCTGGATGTGCTGGGGAGCTGGCCAGAGCGCAGCACCTGCACCTCCGATGGGGACAATACGAGTGTCTTTGGCCTTGCTGTGAGTTTCTGCAATTGGCCTTTGCTGGCCCCAAGGCCGCCTCTCCAGCAGCTCTCTCCTCCTTCCCCCACTGCATCTGCCTGCCTCAGGCGCTGGCCTGAAACCTGGCCCAGGGGCAGCTTCAGGCCCACCAGGCCCCGTGCTCCCCCTGCCAAGGTCTCTCCGGGCCTCTCCCTGCCAAGCTCGGGCCCTGCCGCACGGACCCTCGGCACTGAGCGCTGTCTCGGGGGCTTTGTCCTTCGCAGGCAACCGTGGTGATGTGGAAGATCCTGCGGAGCCCCCTGTCCCACGTGTAGTGAGGCCGTATTTCCCCCGCCTATTTGTGCATCTGCTCTTCCAAGCATTCTTCAGCACAGAAGAGATGCCAGAGGAGGTCGATACCTTCTGGAAGGAATGCCTGGAAGAGCACGGCCTGCCACCAGCCCCAACAGGTGCTCCATGCCAGTCCTCCTGTCCCTGCCACGTGGCCCGCCAAGGAGCCAGTGCTGCCAGGGTGACCTGGGCTTTGCTGTGCACACAGGTTTGCAGTGCAGACCCTGAAGTCCCTGCTATGCCAAAAGCAGTGCAAGGATGTGGTGGTGTCAGTGGAACGCAAGCGTGGCTGGGACACGCTGCTCTGTGCTGACACCCGCCACTATGCCGTGGGTCTGCTGGCCAGGTGAGACCCCCTTCTCCCATTGCTCCCAGCATTTGTGCCCTGTGCCCGGGCTGGCCCACACAGTCCCCGTGGCCCTGGGACACAGGGCCTTGTCACTGAGGGACGGCCAAGCAGACTGGAAAAGGCTGCGAGGGGAGAGAGCACAGCAGGAGACAGCTCCTAAAGGGCCCAGGTCCCCTTGCAGGATAGTGGTGAAAGAGCACCAGGCCCTGTGAGCCTGTCCTTGGAGAGATTTGCTCAGCTTCCTGGTCCCTTTTTCGCCCTCCTAGGGAGATGCGCCATGCTTGTCTGCGCTTGTGTTCCAGTATTGCACTCCACCTCCTCTGGCTGCTCAGCACACAGGAGCCACACTGGATCTGCCCGCCCTGGCGTTCCTTGTGGAGGTGAGCCGGGTGTGCAGCGCTGCCTGGCTGAGCTGCCTCCCAGCCCTCTGCCCTCTGGTCGCCGCAGCCGCCTGGGACGGTGCCCGCGCCCTGTGCTGCTGCTGCTGCTGCTGCTGCTGCTGCTGCTGCTGCTGCTGCTGCTGCCTGGGGCCCGGCCCTGTGCGGCTCCGGGCTCCTGCCGGCCGGCTCCCCCGTCACTGGCCTGTGCCTTTCAGGTCCTTGAGTGCCTGGATTCCAGCCAATGCGGTGACAGGTTGTCAAGTCTCTTCAAGGTACCTGCAGAGCGAGTGCAGGGAGAGGCGTCGCCTGGCGCTCAGGGCCCTTCTGGAGCTCATTGATGATCCCTCAATGGTGAGAAGGGGGCTGGCTGAAGCTGCGCTGGCAACGCAGTCACTTGGCCCTGCCTGGGCTTCGGGCGCTGGGCAGCTGATGCTCCCAGCTCTCCTGCCTCCCGCTTCAGCTGCCCCAGTGCTTCGCGACAGGCCTTTGGCCTCTGGGCCTGTGGCAGCAGGGTGGGCTTTCACAGGCTTGTGTTCGCACAGGCCGGAAGAATGTGGAGCCTGACCAAAAGCCTCATGGGCTACTGGGGGACAATGATGCAGAGATAGCTGGCATGACACCATCACACTCAGCTTTATATTCCTGCACAAATCACAACTTCTGATGTCAAGCCCATTGCCCTGCAGCTGGCTGAGGCGCTACTGCCACTCTTTGACCACACGTAAGGCTCTGTGCCCCCAGCCACAGCCACTGGCGGCTGCCTGCCAAACTGTGTGCCCTTGTGCATTCCAGCCCTGTGCCCAGGGGGCCTGGAGGAGCCAATGCTGAGGTTAATTTTTCCTGTTTTTGGTATAGGATAATAGCCAGGTACAGCTGCTCTCATAAAGCTCTTTCAGAGACATGATGGAGTATTTGGAAGAGAGAGAGAAAAACTTTGGAAAGCCCTGTGCAACAGAGCCTGCTTCCACTCTTCTTCCACTGCCATGATGAGAATCAGCGTGTGGCACAGGTGAGGATGGTGGGCTGCTGCTGTCCCCCTGGCAGGGGGATGGGCTGCCTCCTGCCCTGCGCCTGCTGGCACCGCAGACCTCCTGCAGGCCTTGGCACAGGGACGCGGGGTGCCGTGCCTGGGCTGTGGGGCCATCTCCGCGTCTCTGCTGCTCTCCAGGCTTCTCGGGAAACGCTGCTTTGTGTGCTCAAGCTCATGAAGAGGAGGGATCTGAAAAGCTGGTGAAGGAGCAGAAAACTGTGCAAGTTCAGCAAGTGTAAGGAGGGCCTGCAAGCCCCAGCCTCGGGCTGCAGAAGGCCTCAGAGCACGGTGCTCAGTGTGCGGGGCTGGCAGCTGTGCCCCTGCCGCTGCTGCAGCCAGAGGCGGCGCGGGCTCCTCTCCAGGCTCCCGTGGGCCGAGCCGGGTGCCCATGGAGCCCAGGGGCTGAGCCCGCGCCAAGCCTTCCCTCCTGCCGCTCTCTGCAGCTGGCAGAGGACAGGAGCCGAGCGGC
>JAFCGX010000058.1:0-67732 GCA_019023105.1 Diglossa brunneiventris
GGCTGAGTGCTGTTGGCCCAAGAGACGCCGCAGCCAGGCCTTTGCTAAGGAAGGCGTGCAGGCAGCCTGGGCAGATCTGCTGCCTAGGCTTGATTTCACTGCAAGGGATAAAGGGCTCTTTCTGCTGCTTTTGTCTTTCTAGGGGCTTTGGAGCTGTTTATAAAGCCCTTGACACCAGCACGGGACAACAGGAAAGCGCCAACAGCGCCATGCCATTTTGCAGCTCTGGAGCGCTTTCCCGCTGCTGTGAGTCTGCCTGAGGTTTGGGTGGCAGTGCATGTCTGCGGCAGAGGCTGTTCCTCTGAAGTACAGTCTAGGCTCAGGGGGCAGAATGCATTTGGGATGGCCTTTGGTGCTTCTGCTAAGCTCTGCTGTCTAGTGACAAGGCACTTGGCCCAGCCCGCTGCCTCCTTGCAGCAGCACTGGCTCCGTGCTCCTTGTGATCTGGAGCAGGGTGCGTCTTCTCAAGGGAACGGTCGCCAATGTCATTTCAGGTGGCAATCAAGATCATGTCACTTGACCAGGAGACGTCCGAGGAGCTGGCTGCCAATGAAATCCTGGCCATGAGGGACAACAGGAGTCCCAATATCGTTACCTACTTAGACAGGTTGGCGTATTCTCGTGTCAATGTAGCTTTCGCTAGTGCAAGCCCGAAGAGACGATGCCCTTTGGGGAACTGCAGAGAAGGGAGCTGCTGATGATTTCTCTGCTGGTCTCCAGAGCATGGGAGGAGGTGGAGCTGGTGTTCAATAATCTCTTGTGGCACACGTAGCTGGGAGAGCAGTTGCAAAAAGCTGGCTGCGGCCCTCGGGTGACATGAGGCTGTGGCCATTGCTGTCTCTCCATGCCGTGCTTTTCTTCTTTCAGCTACCTGGTGGGTGCGGAGCTCTGGCTGGCCATGGAGTTCATGGACGGCGGCACCTTGTTTGATGTGCTCGGGGCAGTGGAGCTGGAGGAAGGACAGATAGGCGCTGTCTGCCGGGAGGTGAGGGATCCCGCTTGTGCTTCCCCAAGCCTGCCCAGGATGCTGCTTGCCAGCTGGAGGTTAAGGAGAGCCCAGATTTCTTGCTCTCACCTTTCTTTTGCTGCTGCTGCTGCTGCTGTCACGACGCACAGGAGAAGAAAGAGCATGGGAAGTGAACTGCCTGGCTGCCTGCGTCTCACACTCCCCTGGCTCTGTTCTTGCGCTCTTCCCTCCTGTCTGCCCTCTGGCGCTGCTGCTCGCTCACTGGCTTGCTTTCACTTGCTTCCTCTTCTCAGCTTTGCCTGGCAATGTTTGCCTGGAGCCTGTCTGTCTGTCCTACATTCCTTGCCACTGGAAGGCAGCATGCAGGTGGCAGAATTTCAAGCTAAGGGCAAAGAGCTGTCCTCAGCTTCAAAGGATAGCATTGCAGCCCGGATGGCGACGGATTCTGGAAGAGCTCTGAGGTGCTGCTTCCTCCTCTGCTGCCACTAGGCTTCCCCAAAAATCTTTGCCGTGCCGCCTGCCAGCCAAAGGTGAGGCGCTTCCTACCGAAGGCCGGTGGAACTTTTGGGAGCCCAGATGCCTTAGCTGGAAATGGAGAAAAAACTTCCAAGAGTGTTGAAGCAGCAAGCTCTTCTTGGTGACAGCACCGTGATGCTGCGCCCTCGCTCCCAATTCCCTGAGAAAGCCGTCAATGCCTTCGAGCTCTTTAATTCTGTGGGATGAAATCAGATCGTGCACGTGAACTTTCCCTCCCTCCTTTTTCTCTCTCAGTGCCTGCAAGGACTGCATTTCCTTCATTCCCGCCAAGTCATCCACAGAGACATCAAAAGCTCTGCAACGTCCTTGTGGGCACGGATGGATCTGTCAAGTTGGGTGCGTATCCCTGCTGGGCTGCAGCATTTCCAGCACATGCCGTGCGCTGGCATTTTGGTGACTGCCACTTGGGCAGAAGCGCCGCTTGGCCAGTGCTTGAATGGTGAGGGAGTTTTTGAAGTGGCCCATGCCTTATTTGCCTGGCTCCAGGCACGTGCAAGGAGAGCTCAGCTGCTTTTATCAGCTAGATTCAGCATGGCCTGCTCAGGCTTGGAGCGGGCAATGGTTTTGGCCGCTTTGCCAGTGGTAGGCGGCTTGGACAGGCTTTGTTTTTGTCCTCAGGTGACTTTGGCCTCTGTGCTCAGCTCAGCCCTGAGCGCAGCAAGCGCAGCTCCAGCGTCGGCACTCCCTGCTGGATGGCGCCGGAGGTGGTGAGAGGAGAAGCCTACGGCCCAAAGTGGACATCTGGTCCCTGGGCATCATGGGGCTGGAAATGGTGGAAGGGGAAGCTCCTTACGAGCGGGAAGCCGATGTCAGGGTAAGGTGCAGCTTAGCAAGAGGGCTCTGTGTGGAGAGAGCTGATGTGGCTAGCAAAGGAGCAGCTGGAGTGTCCTCTTGCATCCATGTGCTCTAGGTTTTGCAACTGATAGAAAGGAACGGGCCCCCAAAACTGCAGAACCCCAGGCAGCACTCGGCTCTCCTGCGCGACTTCCTGCGCTGCTGCCTGCAGGCAGACGAGGACAGGCGCTGGTCTGCCCAGGAACTCCTGCAGGTAAGCAAAAGCAAAGGGGCAAAAAGCCCTGTCAGCTGAGGACACCTGCATGAAGGGATGAGGAGGAGTGTGGGCCACGTGGCGCAGACAGCTGCAGGACAGGAAGGCGCAGGGGGACATGCTGCCCTCGGTGCTCTTTGTGTGTCTTCCTGCTAGCCAGGGAATCCTGCTTGAGCCCGTGAGGATGGCATCCTGGAAAGTAACAGTTCCTTTCTTTGTTCTTTTTCCTCTGGGCAGCATCCCTTTGTGACCTCAGGCCATCCTGCCTCCAGCCTGGCTGCTCTGATCATCTCAGCCAAGCAAGTGCAGGAAGACTGGAGAGGAGACACCTGCGCCTGAGGAGGCCCTTATGCCCCGGCAGCCGAGAGGAGGGAAAAGGGCCTGTGTCATCTTTAGGCAGAGCTTCAGCCATCCCCCGAGTATTAAGAGGAGCTGTGCTGTAGATAGGAAATGTGATAGTTTTCATATTTGTTCAGTTTAGGTGTTAGGTTAGGTTAGGTTAGGTTAGGTTAGGTTAGGTTAGGTTAGGTTAGGTTAGGGTTAGGGTAGGTTAGGGTAGATTAGGTTAGATTAGGTGTGTGTTAGGTTCAATTTAAAGCTCTGTTGTTTTTCTTTCTCAAAAAGATGAACATTTAAAAAATTAGGAAATATAGGGATCAACTTTTAAGGACTGTGGAACATAGATAGCTTAGATAATAGAGGATTGTTTAGCTTAGAATAGAGTGTTGTTAATTTAGGGAAGCTCCAAGGTATCTTTCAAGTAGAAATGAAAGAATTGTCCTAATAAGAATTAAGCTGTGAGAGGAAAAGCTGGGCTGCAGCCAACGGGAGCCTGCAGGCGCTCCAAGCTGTCGGCCTGAACAGGCCACCTGCAGGACAGAATGATGAAGATGGAGAAGCAGCGAGGGGATACTTTGTTTCAGCCCCAGTGACAATAAAAGTCTAAAATATCCAGAGTGTTGTAAGACTCCCTTCCTTGCCAGGCTGTAGCTAAGCGGACAGTCCCTTTCAGAGGCCCAAAGAACATGAGAGAGGTACGCAGCTTTGCTTACCTGAAGTGCGGAATGCCCGTGGGGAGCTGCGAGACTTGCGGCTAATGAACGCCAGGTGATGAGCTCACATTCAGGACAACACTAGGAGGCAGATGTGCAGTCCTTTCTGGCCTCTCGTCTTGAAGATGTCAGGGTGATCAGCAGGAATCAATCACCATTTTGTTCCCACCCTCCTCTCCCATTGTCACCTATGGGGTGCAATGGCATTCTCCTAGCGGCATCTGGCCCTTCCTCCCTGCTTCTCTTTTTCCCCCTTTTCACCCCAGAGCCCCAGGGACCATCTGGGCCAGCCTCATCCCCACGGCTGTGTGCAGCCACCAGGGCCTGCTGCAGATCCCCATTCCCACTCTGCTGCCTCCTTGGCCTTTTCCCACATCTGGGCCAGCCTGCTGTTGCCAGCTCTTGGACACACACACACAGCATACCACACCTGTCAGGGAGCAATTTGATGCAGGAGCCCCTGCTAACCAGGGCTCACCAGCCCGGCACTTCTCCCACCCAGCTGTGGCTCCATTTGGACTCCATCTGCTGGGATACCCACTGTGAGGGACTGCTCAGGGGCTGGATGCTCCTTGAATGGTGCCCACAGGCCTGATTTCCACGCCTCCCCATCCCTCCTACCCCTAAGGCTGCCTCAGCCTTCTAAACACAGCTTTTCTTACTCTAATGGCTTCCTGTGCTTTACTCCATCCTGTAAGCAGGAGTACACACTTTTGATTGTCTTTATTCTAGAATTAATAAAAATTAGTTGGAAGTGCTGCTAGAGTTTGTCATTTAAAACCTGAAGCAACTGCAAAAAGTAGAGAAGCTTTCTGTGCAGCTTTTCAGTTAATTTCAAGTCTCCTTCTTCTTCACTCACTTTCAGCATATCTGTGGATTTTCCTTTGCTGTCATCTTTTAAGCTTCATCACTTGTCTATCCATCTGTAAAAAAACCCTGGAAACCCAACGCAAATTTACTGTCCTTTGTATTTTTCCTCTTCTGGAAAAGCTGAGCCTCCTGTCATCTAGACTTTGATTCCCATCTTGGCTCTGGCTAAGAGCAGAACAAATGTCATTTATGACCTGCTAGTAAGATCTGCTAGCAAAGGTCACAGGTAGAGCTAAGCATGATGCTTCTCTCCCTCCGTTGAATCTTTGTGTCTAGGCCTGCTGCTTTCCAGGAGCACCTGGAAGCTACTGCCAAGGACAAAAGTCTCACTCTTGCTGGTTTTGACACTGAGGTTTTGGTAGGATTTTGATCTACATCTACAGTGATCTACAGGAACCGGATCTTTGACACAAAGTGCCTTCAAGCAACATTTCTAAGCATAGTGGGCAATGAAGTGCAGATACTAATGAGTTGTGGTTTCTTTTAACTCTGTCTAACATATGGTACAATATCCCAAGACAGGTTCTTTTGGAGTGTTTCAGGCATTCAAAACTTAGGCTTATTCTTGTCAACACTTTTCTTTCCTCCCTTCAGAAATCTGCATGCCCAGCTGCTAATTTCTTTCTCCGTTTGTTGACAAGTTACCTGTCAGACAATCCTTGTTTCTTGACCCAGAGATGGGGCAATTGTCACCATTAGGCCGGACGTGACATACACACGTGATCAGGGTCCAAGAAGAAAAAAGTTTTTTTTATTCTGCCTCTTCTCCGGCTTATACACTCTTAACAAAGCGTGATCTTATGTCACTGACTACATCACAGTAACTTATTCTATCCCTTGGTGCAAAGCAATTAACGCCAAAGTTAATTGGCAAAAGTTTTACAGAAATTTATAAGGCACGTATACACATCTACTTAGGCACTAGTCTAGCTGACGAAAATTTCATCTCTCTTTTCTAATGGGTTTCCATGCTGACGGCCTTGTCTTCTTCCTTGCTATGGATACACTCAAAACCCATCCATTGTGATGTCTTCTATGAACTCAGCTTTGCTTGCAGGCCAGCTGTCAAGCCCCTCCATAGGTCAGCATGCACCCGTGTGCTCAAGAAGTGACTGCAGCCTAAAATACCCCTGGAAATTTATTAGCTTTGCTTCTTTTTCCCCCTAAATGACATTGAAGAAGTGAGACTTTTCAGAACCAGCTACCATGCCACCTAGAAGAAGCAGACTTGCTTTCAGTCAAAGCTTTTGGGACCAAAAGGCACGTTTGCTTGGATTTTTTGGATGCCGCTTGGCTTGGCGCATTTTCTGAGTTCCCCTGTCATGCCTTGAGCACTGCCTTATGGACTGGGAGGACATTTGCTGCTGCTTTATGAGTGAGGAGAACTTCCCAGGCTTTTCTTTCGCATCAGCTGTACGGAACGTTGGCTTGCTGGGCACAAGAAAGGCACAGAGCAGCTGCTCTTGTGAGGTCAAGGGAGCGGTGCCACGTCACAGTGCTGGCAGCACAGCGTTGTCCCGGTGCGCGCAAGGCCTGGTTGTGCAGAGCGGCTCTTGCGCTCGCTCCCTGCAGGAGGATCCTTGTGCTCAAGGAGTTCTCAGCAGAGGGCCTGCACCCCGAGAGGAGTCTGGGCCTTCCCTTGGGTGCCATTCAGTGTGCAAACCCGCACAGCGCTGCCAAAATGATCGGGCAGGTCTGTGCCGCGGTTTGCACGGTCTTTTCTGTTGTCTATTCTGCCTACTACCTGACCCAGCTGACTCGTAAGTAAAGATTTCTCCTGGGGCTGGCATCAGCCGCCTTTTGCTTCCCTCTGCTCTTTATGCCGCACCAGTGACCCAGTTTATTTGGGAACCAAACGGCCCTGAAGATGCCACCGCTTTGCTCAATGTCCTGCCAGCAGCATCAGCTAAAAAGGGGCCATCTGCACACTGGCTGGCGGCTGCAGAGTATTTGCCGTGCAACCTGCAGCGCTTGCCTTCCCTCCCGAGAGAGTGCGCGGCACTGGAGTCTGTCATTTCCTCCGCTTGCTGCTCAAGCAAGACAAGCTGCAAATTGCAGACTCTGAGGGGAGATCCTCACAGGTACTTCTATCAACTCAGTGGCTCTCTCCAGGAGCGAAGGAAAGCACCTTGCGCTCCAAATTCTGCCCCTTAGAGGCCTTTGGCTGCGTGACTTGACCCTTTGATGGTGTGCCAAGAGTGCCATTCCCTTGGCCATGCAGCACAAAGTCCAGTGCAGGGAGGCTTTGCTGCTGAGCCCAGCAGCTGTTCCTGGGCTGCTTCAGCAGGGAGCTGCCACAGGGAAGGGGCCCTTTGTGGAAGCTTTGCTGGCCTATCATCTTCAGCCAAGGGATGGCAATAAGGGCATGCCATTTCAAAGCATATATATCTAGAAGGCAGGAAAGACAAGAGGAAAATGCTGCTTGAGCTGTTGGGCACAACAGAAGCTCAGAGTGTTGAAGAGCAAGGGGCATTTCCAGCACCGTCTTTCTAGTTCTCTTGGCAAAAGAGGCCCAAATGTAGACAGAGCCTCCTAGAGCGTCCTTGTTGTCTCTTGCTTGCTGTGGGAAAGAGCTGTTGCTCCTGGAGGCATGTTGGCAAAGGAAATGCTCTGTGTTGGGACTGCCTTGTGCTGTGGGAGTGGCCAGCACAGGCACTTTTCTAAGGGCCTCTGGTTCCTTTTGCCTTGCTGGCTGCAGGTCACCTGAGACGCGGATGGAGGCAAGCCTGTCCTTCGGTGAGTGGCAAAGGAAGCTGTGACGTTGCTGGCGTGTGACAATTGTGCGGCAATTCTGCCAGCTTGGCCTGTTGCAGTCCAGTGTGGAGTGCCAGCGTGGGAGGCTGAAAGAAAGGCCAACTGCCCGCTGGCATCAGCAGCAGCAAAGGGAGCACTGGCTGTTGCTGATTTGCCAGGGAAGAGCCTTTCAAGAGATGAAAGGCAAATGGGACAGCTCCAAGGCATCTTGCTGCTTCTAGGCAGCAGGGAAGCTCAAATGCACAGCAAGATGGAGTAGCACCTCATTCAGCCAATTGCCTTGGGTTTTCATCACTCACAGTCCCACTTGTATCAAAGTCTATGATTTGCCCTTCTTCTGGGTCCTTTCCCAGCTCAATAGAAAGCAGCTCCTAAGGGATTGGCTTTTGCCCATCTGCCTCACTTCTGTCTGTCTGCAGGGCTCAACAGCAGGCTCAGCAGCTCCTCTGGCAGCCTCTGTCATTGAGGAAGAGGCTGAAGAGGAGCAAAGGAACATCAAGCCTCCAGCTGCTGTCCCTCCACAGCCGCAACTCGCAGAGCCAGTAAGTGGCAGCTGAGCTTGGCACTGCCTTTGGTGCAGGGCCAGGCTCCCAGTTTTGGAGCAGCCCTTGCTGCTCGTGGCTGAAGATGGTGGCGGCTGTGTGCCTGCCGTGACGTAGGGCTGCTTCAGGCAAGCCAGGGAGCCCTGGCCAATGGGTTCTGAAGTTTGACATTTAAGCTGGCATGCTGAGAGGGCCCGAGAATGCCTCTTGGGATCAGACAGGAGGCAGCATTGAATGATTCTCAGGGTAGGAGTCAGCCCCTTGTGCCCATTGTCAGTGCAGGCTGCCTGTGGGCAGCGGACGCAGCGGCCCAAAGACGCAGTTGGCAGCCTTGCAGGGCACCTGGGAGACACTGGCCCCTGCAAGGGACCTGCCCTCTGCATGGACTAATGAGCTTCAGGCTGTGCTTCACTTCCAGCCGCTCAGAGCAGAGTTTGGAGAGGAGAATCCTTGGCAGCCCTGCATTGGAAAGGGCGGCTGGCTCTGGGCAGGGCTGGAAGGCATCTCCAAGGGCCGCTCCCTAAGGGCGGCCACAGAGAGGGGAAATCCGTGAAACACATCAGAGAAGGGACGTGCTGCGGGCTTCTGAGCAGACCATTGCATGCCAGCTGCGGGCTGATTTCATTGGCCAGGGAAAGACAGGAGGAGGAAAGCAACAGGGCTCTGGGGCCCTGCTCTGATCTCTTTCTGGATCTTGGCAGCCCCATCGATAGCTTGTTGCCAGTGTCTTGCAGAAAAGCTGAAAACGTGGAGCATGGAGGTGGCCGTGAGGGGCTGGATCCAAGTAGCCTTTGGGCTTTTGCCAAAGTTGCCTTTGAGAAGGGGACATGGGAAATGCCCCAGCTGGAGAGGCCTGGGGGTGGCTGGCAGCACCTTGCGAAGGCCTTGCTTGGCCGTGCGCTCCGCGGGGCACGTGTGCCAGCCACCCTTGTGACGGGCAATCCTTTCTTGTCCCAGCTCAACACAGGCTCTGCAATTCAACCTGGTGCCGCTGGACCAGCGTGGCCTGCAGCAGCCAGCTGGGCCCCCGCTGCTGGCGCTTCCTGCAGCAGCGCAGCCCAGCAGCCCGAGATGAGGGAGGAGCAGGGCCTGAAGACACTGAGTAAGTCGGGTGCATTTCCTGGCTGCCAGAGCAGCGTGTGTTGCGTGCGTGTCTGGCTGTAGGCTGTGCCACAAGTTGCCCCTCGGTCTCAGAGGCACTTAGGCCTCTCTGCAGAACCTGTTGTTGTGCTTTGCGGCAGCGCGGCAGCGCTCAGGCAGTTCCTGCTGCCTGTGAGGGCGGCTGGGCCTGGCTTGGCTCTGCCTGGGCTGCCTTCTGTGCCAAAGACAAAAGCAGAGATTGTTTCTGCTTGAGCAGAAGGCTGGCACCTAGCAAGTGACTAGGCCCCAGGGAGCTCTCTGGCCCCAGCTGTTTTCGGGCTCCCCTTCTTACTCCTCCTGCGGCTCAGACACTTTGTGCCCCTGGCAGGGCACCTGCCAGAGATGGTGGCTGTGACTGCAGAGGCTGCAAAGGCCCTTGGTTACCTCTTAGGGCCCCCTTCTTAAGGGCTCATCATTTGGCTTATGGCATGGGATGCTGCGCTTGAAAGAAAGAAAGGCCTTCTTGGAAAGGCCACCTGATGAAAGGTGGAGAAGATGGCCCTCCCACTTGCTGCTCTCAGCAGCTGGAAGCCAAGGGACCGCAAAGGGCCCAGAGCTGCCGGCAGCGGGGCTGCCTTTGGCAGGGTCTGGGGAGCGGCGTCTCTGCGTGCCAGTGAGCGCCCTGCACTGCTTTTGTCTTTCAGGGAGCATTGTGAGTCTGGGCCAGCCAATGAGCAAGTACACGGCGTTTGAAGAACTCGGACAAGGGTAAGCGTGGCGTCGGCTCATTTTACAAAAGTGTGGGCCAGGTCTTTGGCTGGCGCAATATCAAGCGTGAAGTCAGGCAAGCGCCAATCGTGGTCAGGCTCCGGCTTTACCTCCTGTCGCCTGCCTGGACTGCTCGGTCAGAGCAATCTGAAGGCCTGATCAAAGACAAATGGATGCTGGCATGGTCTTGCTTGCAGCAATGAGGAGCAGGAGCTGGGAAACGCCCTGGCCCTGCAGCTTTCTGGCCTGAAAGAGCAGCTTGCCATTCAAGAAATATCAGATTCTCAAGGACAGTCTTCTGACTCCAGTTGTTCTCACTTTTGTGACACACACACATGCATGCACACCCCCACAAGGAGGAGAGTTCCCCTTAGCTTTGGAAATGGCCTGGCTGGGCGTGCGCCTTGGAGATTTCCAGCGGCCCTTGGTCTTCATGCTGCACCTCAGTGTTCCCTTGGACAGGCTGCCCCGCACGGCAGAGGGCTCACGGGCTGACGTGCTGTTGGCCCAAGAGACGCCGCAGCCAGGCCTTTGCTAAGGAAGGCGTGCAGGCAGCCTGGGCAGATCTGCTGCCTAGGCTTGATTTCACTGCCAAGGGATAAAGGGCTCTTTCTGCTGCTTTTGTCTTTCTAGGGGCTTTGGAGCTGTTTATAAAGCCCTTGACACCAGCACGGGACAACAGGTAAAGCGCCAACAGCGCCATGCCATTTTGCAGCTCTGGAGCGCTTTCCCCGCTGCTGTGAGCTCTGCCTGGAGGTTTGGGTGGCAGCTGCATGTCTGCAGCAGAGGCTGTTCCTCTGAAGTACAGTCTAGGCTCAGGGGGCAGAATGCATTTGGGATGGCCTTTGGTGCTTCTGCTAAGCTCTGCTGTCTAGTGACAAGGCACTTTGGCCCAGCCCGCTGCCTCCTTGCAGCAGCACTGGCTCCGTGCTCCTTGTGATCTGGAGCAGGGTGCGTCTTCTCAAGGGAACGGTGGCCAATGTCATTTCAGGTGGCAATCAAGATCATGTCACTTGACCAGGAGACGTCCGAGGAGCTGGCTGCCAATGAAATCCTGGCCATGAGGGACAACAGGAGTCCCAATATCGTTACCTACTTAGACAGGTTGGCATATTCTCTTGTCAATGTAACTTTAGCTAGTGCAAGCCCGAAGAGACGATGCCCTTTGGGCACTGGCAGAGAAGGGAGCTGCTGATGATTTCTCTGCTGGTCTCCAGAGCATGGCAGGAGGTGGAGCTGGTGTTCAATAATCTCTTGTGGCACACGTAGCTGGGAGAGCAGTTGCAAAAAGCTGGCTGCGGCCCTCGGGTGACTGAGGCTGTGGCCATTGCTGTCTCTCCATGCCGTGCTTTTCTTCTTTCAGCTACCTGGTGGGTGCGGAGCTCTGGCTGGCCATGGAGTTCATGGACGGCGGCACCTTGTTTGATGTGCTCGGGGCAGTGGAGCTGGAGGAAGGACAGATAGGCGCTGTCTGCCGGGAGGTGAGGGATCCCGCTTGTGCTTCCCCAAGCCTGCCCAGGATGCTGCTTGCCAGCTGGAGGTTAAGGAGAGCCCAGATTTCTTGCTCTCACCTTTCTTTTGCTGCTGCTGCTGCTGCTGTCACGACGCACAGGAGAAGAAAGAGCATGGGAAGTGAACTGCCTGCCGGCGTCTCCGCACTCCCCAGGCTCTGTTCTTGCGCTCTTCCATCCTGTCTGCCCTCTGGCGCTGCTGCTCGCTCACTGGCTTGCTTTCACTTGCTTCCTCTTCTCAGCTTTGCCTGGCAATGTTTGCCTGGAGCCTGTCTGTCTGTCCTACATTCCTTGCCACTGGAAGGCAGCATGCAGGTGGCAGAATTTCAAGCTAAGGGCAAAGAGCTGTCCTCAGCTTCAAAGGATAGCATTGCAGCCCGCATGGCGACGGATTCTGGAAGAGCTCTGAGGTGCTGCTTCCTCCTCTGCTGCCACTAGGCTTCCCCAAAAATCTTTGCCGTGCCGCCTGCCAGCCAAAGGTGAGGCGCTTCCTACCGAAGGCCGGTGGAACTTTTGGGAGCCCAGATGCCTTAGCTTGGAAATGGAGAAAAAACTTCCAAGAGTGTTGAAGCAGCAAGCTCTTCTTGGTGACAGCACCGTGATGCTGCGCCCTCGCTCCCAATTCCCTGAGAAAGCCGTCAATGCTGTCGAGCTCTTTCCTTTCTGGTGGGATGAAATCAGATCGTGCACGTGAACTTTCCCTCCCTCCTTTTTCTCTCTCAGTGCCTGCAAGGACTGCATTTCCTTCATTCCCGCCAAGTCATCCACAGAGACATCAAAAGCTGCAACGTCCTTGTGGGCACGGATGGATCTGTCAAGTTGGGTGCGTATCCCTGCTGGGCTGCAGCATTTCCAGCACATGCCGTGAGCTGGCATTTTGGTGACTGCCACTTGGGCAGAAGCGCCGCTTGGCCAGTGCTTGAATGGTGAGGGAGTTTTTGAAGTGGCCCATGCCTTATTTGCCTGGCTCCAGGCACGTGCAAGGAGAGCTCAGCTGCTTTATCAGCTAGATTCAGCATGGCCTGCTCAGGCTTGGAGCGGGCAATGGTTTGGCCGCTTTGCCAGTGGTAGCTGGCTTGGACAGGCTTTGTTTTTGTCCTCAGGTGACTTTGGCCTCTGTGCTCAGCTCAGCCCTGAGCGCAGCAAGCGCAGCTCCAGCGTCGGCACTCCCTGCTGGATGGCGCCGGAGGTGGTGAGAGGAGAAGCCTACGGCCCCAAAGTGGACATCTGGTCCCTGGGCATCATGGGGCTGGAAATGGTGGAAGGGGAAGCTCCTTACGAGCGGGAAGCCGATGTCAGGGTAAGGTGCAGCTTAGCAAGAGGGCTCTGTGTGGAGAGAGCTGATGTGGCTAGCAAAGGAGCAGCTGGAGTGTCCTCTTGCATCCATGTGCTGTAGGTTTTGCAACTGATAGAAAGGAACGGGCCCCCAAAACTGCAGAACCCCAGGCAGCACTCGGCTCTCCTGCGCGACTTCCTGCGCTGCTGCCTGCAGGCAGACGAGGACAGGCGCTGGTCTGCCCAGGAACTCCTGCAGGTAAGCAAAAGCAAAGGGGCAAAAA
Source organism: Diglossa brunneiventris (assembly GCA_019023105.1). Classification (NCBI taxonomy): domain Eukaryota; kingdom Metazoa; phylum Chordata; class Aves; order Passeriformes; family Thraupidae; genus Diglossa; species Diglossa brunneiventris. The sequence continues at coordinate 12,689 of JAFCGX010000058.1, forward strand.
GCCCTGTCAGCTGAGGACACCTGCATGAAGGGATGAGGAGGAGTGTGGGCCACGTGGCGCAGACAGCTGCCAGGACAGGAAGGCGCAGGGGGACATGCTGCCCTCGGTGCTCTTTGTGTGTCTTCCTGCTAGCCAGGGAATCCTGCTTGAGCCCGTGAGGATGGCATCCTGGAAAGTAACAGTTCCTTTCTTTGTTCTTTTTCCTCTGGGCAGCATCCCTTTGTGACCTCAGGCCATCCTGCCTCCAGCCTGGCTGCTCTGATCATCTCAGCCAAGCAAGTGCAGGAAGACTGGAGAGGAGACACCTGCGCCTGAGGAGGCCCTTATGCCCCGCCAGCCGAGAGGAGGGAAAAGGGCCTGTGTCATCTTTAGGCAGAGCTTCAGCCATCCCCCGAGTATTAAGAGGAGCTGTGCTGTAGATAGGAAATGTGATCGTTTCATATTTGTTCAGTTTAGGTGTTAGGTTAGGTTAGGTTAGGTTAGGTTAGGTTAGGTTAGGTTAGGTTAGGTTAGGTTAGGTTAGATTAGGTGTGTGTTAGGTTCAATTTAAAGCTCTGTTGTTTTTTCTTTCTCAAAAAGATGAAAGTTTAAAAATTAGGAAATATAGGGATCAACTTTTAAGGACTATGGAACATAGATAGCTTAGATAATAGAGGATTGTTTAGCTTAGAATAGAGTGTTGTTAATTTAGGGAAGCTCCAAGGTATCTTTTAAGTAGAAATGAAAGAATTGTCCTAATAAGAATTAAGCTGTGAGAGGAAAAGCTGGGCTGCAGCCCAACGGGAGCCTGCAGGCGCTCCAAGCTGTCGGCCTGAACAGGCCACCTGCAGGACAGAATGATGAAGATGGAGAAGCAGCGAGGGGATACTTTGTTTCAGCCCCAGTGACAATAAAAGTCTAAAATATCCAGAGTGTTGTAAGACTCCCTTCCTTGCCAGGCTGTAGCTAAGCGGACAGTCCCTTTCAGAGGCCCAAAGAACATGAGAGAGGTACGCAGCTTTGCTTACCTGAAGTGCGGAATGCCCGTGGGGAGCTGCGAGACTTGCGGCTAATGAACGCCAGGTGATGAGCTCACATTCAGGACAACACTAGGAGGCAGATGTGCAGTCCTTTCTGGGCCTCTCGTCTTGAAGATGTCAGGGTGATCAGCAGGAATCAATCACCATTTTGTTCCCACCCTCCTCTCCCATTGTCACCTCTGGGGTGCAATGGCATTCTCCTAGCGGCATCTGGCCCTTCCTCCCTGCTTCTCTTTTTCCCCCTTTTCACCCCAGAGCCCAGGGACCATCTGGGCCAGCCTCATCCCCCACGGCTGTGTGCAGCCACCAGGGCCTGCTGCAGATCCCCATTCCCACTCTGCTGCCTCCTTGGCCTTTTCCCACATCTGGGCCAGCCTGCTGTTGCCAGCTGTGGACACACACACACAGCATACCACACCTGTCAGGGAGCAATTTGATGCAGGAGCCCCTGCTAACCAGGGCTCACCAGCCCGGCACTTCTCCCACCCAGCTGTGGCTCCATTTGGACTCCATCTGCTGGGATACCCACTGTGAGGGACTGCTCAGGGGCTGGATGCTCCTTGAATGGTGCCCACAGGCCTGATTTCCACGCCTCCCCATCCCTCCTACCCCTAAGGCTGCCTCAGCCTTCTAAACACAGCTTTTCTTACTCTAATGGCTTCCTGTGCTTTACTCCATCCTGTAAGCAGGAGTACACACTTTTGATTGTCTTTATTCTAGAATTAATAAAAAGAAGTTGGAAGTGCTGCTAGAGTTTGTCATTTAAAACCTGAAGCAACTGCAAAAAGTAGAGAAGCTTTCTGTGCAGCTTTTCAGTTAATTTCAAGTCTCCTTCTTCTTCACTCACTTTCAGCATATCTGTGGATTTTCCTTTGCTGTCATCTTTTAAGCTTCATCACTTGTCTAGCCATGTGTAAAAAAACCCTGTAAACCCAATGCAAATTTACTATCCTTTGTATTTTTCCTCTTCTGGAAAAGCTGAGCCTCCTGTCATCTAGACTTTGATTCCCATCTTGGCTCTGGCTAAGAGCAGAACAAATGTCATTTATGACCTGCTAGTAAGATCTGCTAGCAAAGGTCACAGGTAGAGCTAAGCATGATGCTTCTCTCCCTCCGTTGAATACACATCTTTGTGTCTAGGCCTGCTGCTTTCCAGGAGCACCTGGAAGCTACTGCCAAGGACAAAAGTCTCACTCTTGCTGGTTTTGACACTGAGGTTTTGGTAGGATTTTGATCTACATCTACAGTGATCTACAGGAACTGGATCTTTGACACAAAGTGCCTTCAAGCAACATTTCTAAGCATAGTGGGCAATGAAGTCCAGATACTAATGAGTTGTGGTTTCTTTTAACTCTGTCTAACATATGGTACAATATCCCAAGACAGGTTCTTTTGGAGTGTTTCAGGCATTCAAAACTTAGGCTTATTCTTGTCAACACTTTTCTTTCCTCCCTTCAGAAATCTGCATGCCCAGCTACTAATTTCTTTCTCCGTTTGTTGACAAGTTACCTGTCAGACAATCCTTGTTTCTTGACCCAGAGATGGGGCAATTGTCACCATTAGGCCGGACGTGACATACACACGTGATCAGGGTCCAAGAAGAAAATGTTTTTTTTCTTCTGCCTCTTCTCCAGCTTATACACTCTTAACAAAGCGTGATCTTAAGTCACTGACTACATCACAGTAACTTATTCTATCCCTTGGTGCAAAGCAATTAACGCCAAAAGTTAATTGGCAAAGTTTTACAGAATTTGATAAGGCACGTATACACATCTACTTAGGCACTAGTCTAGCTGACGAAAATTTCATCTCTCTTTCTAATGGGTTTCCATGCTGACAGCCTTGTCTTCTTCCTTGCTATGGATACACTCAAAACCCATCCATTGTGATGTCTTCTATGAACTCAGCTTTGCTTGCAGGCCAGCTGTCAAGCCCCTCCATAGGTCAGCATGCACCCGTGTGCTCAAGAAGTGACTGCAGCCTAAAATACCCCTGGAAATTTATTATCTTTGCTTCTTTTTCCCCCTAAATGACATTGAAGAAGTGAGACTTTTCAGGACCAGCTACCATGCCAACTAGAAGAAGCAGACTTGCTTTCAGTGAACTGACCTCGGCATGTTGAGGCTCTGTTCTCATATGTCTCTGAAACACCGGGGCTCTGGGTTTTCCCTTCTATGGAAAAGAACCATCTCTCCTGTCCAGGCACCCATGGCCAAAATTGGTACTTTTCCACAATTCCCTATATGCAAGTGTTTCTCCCAGAGAAAAGCTGCCAGGACAGACAGGCCTGGCTCGATTTGGCCTCTGGCGGTCACCTCTAATCTGCCCTGGAAACACTGGGGCTCTGTGCTTTCCTTCCTATGGGAAAGAACTGGCCTTCTCATCCAGGTGCTCATGGGCTGAAATTGGGATTCTGCCCCCAAAATTCCATAGATCTGAGATACAGAATCCAAGATATTTATTCTGTTGCTCCCAGATGAAAGTTTCCTGAACAGACAGATCTGGCTGGCCTTGGCCTCTGGTGGCTGCCATTCATCAGCCCCTGAAACACTGGGGCTCCGTGCTTTCCTTTCTGTGGAACCACGGTGACACTTCAGGGCCTCGTGGAACCAAGGGACCATTGTGACACTGTGGTGCCCCGTGGGACCAAGGACATCACTGTGGCTCTGTTGGGCCGCATGGTCCCAGGGGCCAGGGTGAAGCAGCAGGGCTTTGTGGAACCAAGAGGCCATTGCTGCATTTCAGGGCCTCGTGGAGCCAAAGGGCCGTTGTGATCCTGAGGGGCACCGTGGATCCATGGAGAGCATTGTGGCATTGCAAGGCCCCATGGAATCATGGACACCATTGTGACACTGCGGGGTCACACAGAACCAAAGGGCCGTTGTGACCCTGGGGGGCCTCATGGAAGGAAGGGGCCATTGTGACACTGCAGAGCAAGGAGAACATTGGGACACTGCAGAGCACCGTGAAACCAAGGGAACATGGAACAGGTCTGGCTGGCTTGGCCTCCCAGGGGCCACCTGACAGGTGCAGCTGATCTTGGAATGTTGAGGGCTGCCTCTCATCATCCCCTGGAGAACTGAGGCTCCATGCTTTCCTTCTTCCTATGGAAAAGAACCATCCGTCTTTCCAGGTGCCCACAGCTAAAATTGATAATCTCCCTGAAAAATTCCCTATATGCAAGGGTTCTCCCAGACAAAACCTGCCAGGACAGAGAGCTCTGGCTGGCCTTGGCCGCTGGTGGTCACCTCTCATCTCAAGGAAGCCCTGAGGAAAGTATTTGATCAGGTTTGACTGCAGATGCTCTTCTGATCATATGTACCTTTTTTTTCTTATTGTGTATTCGACATGAAATATTATTTTCGGCTTAAAAATATTATTCTTACCACTTTACCAGTGTTATCTGACACAAAACACTGCCTCTGCATATGGATCCAGGTCACCTGTATAAGCAAACACAATAAGGAATCCAGCAGGAATCCTTTGTGTCTGTTGCCATCTGTCCCATCTCCTCTGGAGCTGGAGGTGCAGCCCCAGCACTCGGGAGGGCTCAGGGGGTACAAGCTCAGCTCCCACCCAGAGAACGTGCGGAGCCTGGCTGCTCTTCCTGGCCCCTGCCCGCTCAGCCAGGCTGAGATGGACACTGATGGTTTCTGGGCCAGGCTCTCTGAGCCCAGCCCAGCTCCCTGCAAGCTCTGCCAGCTGCCCTGAGCTCTGGGCAGCACCAAGGGCCTCTCCCCAGCCCAGCCCAGCCGGCTCTGGCCCCACAGCTCTGCTCAGGCCAGGCTGCTCTGGGCACTGCCCCACGGCCTCAGCCCCTGGCAAGGGCACAGCAGCAGCTGCAGCTGCCACAGGACTCAGCCCCAGCCATGGGGGAAGGGGCTGGGCCAAGGCCAAAGGAGCTCCCTGGCTGCCCTGCTCCCCTCGGGCTGAGGTGCTGAGAGCTCTGCAGCCCCTGCTGCCATCCCATCTGCCCAGGGCAGCACAAGAGCCCCGGCCTTGGGGCCCTCAGGAGCTGCTCCTGCTCCAGGCCCAGGGCCCATGCCAAAGCTGGGGCAGCCACAAAGCTGTGCCCATTTCTGTTCATTGCTGCTCTGATGGGGATGCATCCTCAGCCAACTGGAGGCTGCTGATGAATTTTCCTGCTCCAGGGGCCTCTTCTTTCCTGAGCTCTTCAGTTCAGGAATTCAGTGACAAAGGCTCATAAACTTTTGTTCAAAACACCCAAACAAGAAAAACCCGTGTGAATAATCTAAGTTTTCAATCCTTCTGTGGTTAATGAGACACATTTCAGAAATGTATTCAATGTATTGAAATACTGTATCGAAAACAATGCAGAGAGAACTGTTTTGTCCTGTTTTCTTTTCCTGTTTATAGATTGATATCAGCAATGTCCAATTGATATTGACCCCCAGCACCTCCTCATGCAGTCTGAATAGATATGAAAATCAAGACTTTTATGGCTGACAATCACACTTTGTCTCTACCTCTTCCCCTCTGTGTTATCAATGAAGTTGTATATCATTCAATAAGCAGCACAGTTGAATTTAGTAGCTATTTTAACTGAGCAGTAATTTTATATAAAATAATACTTTCAAATATAATCAAGCAGATACAAAAAACTTTGGCAGTGGTTCTGATAAAGCATAAGCAAAACCAATTGATCAGGGTACAGGGAGGGCTTTTCACCCTGCTCCACGTACGAGAAACAAAGGAATCCAAACACAACTTGTATACTGTGTGCTAATACATATTCATCAATATTTTCCTGTAAATCTCTTCCTATTTTCGATTCTTGAAATCTACTTCACCACACTGCACAGCACATGCTCCCACTGTTGCTAAGGGCTCTTTTGGCTCTTTGGTGGTTGCACCTGACAAAGGCTTCTCCTCATCATCACTGTTCTTTGAACAGCCCCACAGGTTGCACATGGGCCTCAAGTCTTGTGTTATAGAAGCCAGCATTATATTAAGAAAAAAGCCTTATTATTTCATAGATACCTGACATCCTCCCAGTTTTGTCCATTTCAAGGCAGATTCTCTAATTATTCCAAGGCCTTTTTATTATTTTGGGATCCCAAAATTATTATTTTGGGATTTTACTTATCTCAAACTACATCCTGTATCCTATTTTTTCATGAACATCTGAAAACATCTGTTTTGTGACACTAATTACATATCCTTTCCCTCTATTACTTTTTCTAAAATGTCAATGTAGTTACAATTGTTGGCATGAATCCTATTCATTTATCACAGCACCATTTCCCTCATCCATCCCTGGCACTCAGAGCAGCTGAGGAATGGAGTCACATCCAGGGGTGTCCCCAGGGCTCAGGGTTGGGGGCAGGTCAGTGAAATCTCTTTATTGCTGATCTGGAGGAGGCCATCGAGGGCAGCCTCAGTCAGTTCCCAGGTGAGCCCACGCTGGGTGGGAGTGTGGCTGTGCTGGAGGGCAGGAAGCTCTGCAGAGGGATCTGGCCAGGCTGGAGCCATGGGCCCAGGACAACTGGGTGAGGTTCACCAAGGCCAAGGGCCGGGTCCTGCCCTGGGCTCACAACGTGGTTCTGTGATAGACAGAAACACAATTCAGTTCTTGCATCAGGATGCTCGTCCTGGAGTGGGGGCAAAACAGCTCAAACAGTTCCTGATTTGCAAAGCTGTCAGTGGTGGATGGAGAAGGGAGGTCAGGCTGCTTTTGGTGTTGAGGAAAATGCTGAAAGCAGCCTGACTCATTTCATCTCCCCATGCCCTGGCTGATCTCCCCTCTTTCCCCTCCCACCCATTGGCTTTTGTCTCCCACCAGGCCCCCGGTGAAGAGCCTGGCTCTGTGTTCTCCATCCCCTCCTGGCTGGCACTGCCAGGCTGGGATGAGGAGCCCCTCAGCCTTCCCTGCTCCGGGCTGGACCAGCCCAGCTCCCTCAGCCTCTGCTCACAGCCCAAGGGCTCCAGCCCCACCTGGGAGGCCCTTCCCAGACCCTGCTCCAGCTGCCAGACATCTTTCCTGCCCTGGGGAACCCAACCCAGGCCACAGTGACCCGGATAATCCCCGTCCTTGCTGTCCTGGTCACACGGCCCTGGCCCCTTGTCCCCTGTCAGGCTCTGGGGTGGATCCTGTGGAACATCCTTTGGTGGAGGCTGTGGCTCCAGGTGGGCCGGGGGGATCCCGGGGGACAGGGACCCTGCTGGGCATGGACAGCATTGGACTTGTTGGGAGAAACTGTGAGGGGGAGCTGGGGCAGAGTGACCAACCCAGTGACCTGACACAGCCCTGCTGGGATGTCACACAGCCCCTCTGGGATGTCATAGCCTGCTCTGTGATGTCACAGCCCATTCTCTAATGTCACACAGATGGTCTCTGATGTCACAGCCAACTCTGTGATGTCACAGTCTACTCTGTGATGTCACAGCTGGCTCTGTGATGTCATAGTCTGCTGTGTGATATCAGACCTCTGCCCTGTGATGTCACAGAGGCAGTCTATGATGTCATAGCTGCTCAATGGTCTCACATAATGCACTCTGTGATGTCATAGCCCACTCTGTGACCTCATGTTACCAGATGATAAATTGTCTCCACCAGGTGAGCTGACACCCGGAGCTTGTTCTCCACAACCCCAGGCCTATGGAAACCACACAGTGCCCATTGTGTGAGAAGGGAACTGGAAGTTCAGCAGCCTCAGTGTCCTGCCAGCTCAGCCAGGCCCATGGGAACATTGGGGTCCATGAGCACCAGGGACCACCAGAGAGACCCCCAGGACAGAAGAACGCATGCAAAAGGGGAGGGGAAATATGTTAATGATTTTGGGGAAATAGTTATCATATGTGTGTTTAGTCCAGAACAATCAATGAATATGTGTGCAAAATACAGAAAATAAACAGAAACTTTCCTGTGCTCAGCATGCAGGGCTTTGGGAGGATCTATCCTCCATGCATCCAGCTGAATAAAGAATGCTGCTTCTCAATGCTGCATTGGGGTTAAGGAGTTTTCTGTTTTACCCCATTTTGGTAACGCTCCCACTGCCAAGGAAAGCTCTGTCTGCTGCTGCTCACAAGCAGAGAAGGGCTGGTGGCAGATGTGGGGCTCGGAGGCTGCCTGGGGCACAGTGACCATGGAATAATCAAGTTTTCAATGTTCTCTGAAAGAAGGAGGGGCAGCAACAAAACTTCACTGGAATTTGGAAGGGCAGACTGTGGCCTATTTAGGATGCAGATTTGGGGAGTACCAAATCAGGTACCGATTTTTTTAAGGGAAACAGCCCTTAAAAATAAAGGAGTCCAGGAAGGATGGACACATTTCAAGAAAGTAAATTTAAGAAGGAAGGAGCAGCCTGTCCCAGTGTGGCAAAATATGAGCTGGTGAGAAAAATGACTGTCCTGGCTGCCCATGGAGCTTTTGTGGGAGCTCAAGGGGAAAAAGGACCGGCAACTCAGGAAGTGTTAAGGATGTCGTTAGGTTAAGCAGAAAGAAAATTAGAGAGGCGAAAAGCTCAATTAGAACATAACTGGTGGCTTCTTTAAACAAAAAATATAGTTTTTATTAAAAATTTTTGGCAAAAGGAGGAGGAGGAGAACCTCTACTCTTTATTGGATGGAGTGTATAATATAGTAACTAAAGATAAGGAAAAGGCTGAGCTACTAAACGCATTGTTTATCTAAATTTTCAATATTAGGACAGGCTGTCCTCAGGACAAGTGTTCTCCTGAGCTGGTAGATGGGCACAGGGAGCAGAACAGCCCCTGGAATCCAGGAGGGAGCACTTGGTGACCTGCTGAGCCACTCAGATGCTCACAGGTGTATGGGATCAGACAGGATCCATCCCAGGGGGATGAGGGAGCTGGTGGATGAGCTCCCCAGGCTGCTCTCCATCATTTACCATCAGTCCTGGCTCAGCAGGGAGGTCCCAGAGGACTGGAGGTGCCAGTGTGAGCCCATCCCCAAGCAGGGCTGGAAGGAGGAGCTGGGGAACTCCAGGGCTGCCAGCCTGACCTGGGTGCCCGGCCAGGTGATGGAACAGATCACCTTGAGTGCCATCACAGGGCTCCCACAGGATGGCCCAGGGATCAGAGCCAGCCAGCGTGGATTTCAATATCTGCATTGATGATCTGCATGAGGGGACTGAGTCCAGCATCAGCAAATTTGCAGATGACACCAAGCTGGGTGTGAGTGTGGATCTGCCTGAGGGCAGGAGGGCTCTGCACAGGGCCCAGGACAGGCTGGATCCAGGGCCCAAATCCAACAAGGTGAGGTTTAACAAATCCAAGTGCCGGGTCCTGCACTTTGGCCACAACAACCCCTGCAGCACTACAGGCTGGGACAGAGGGGCTGGAGAGCAGCCAGGCAGAAAGGGACCTGCAGGGACTGGTGGACAGCAGGCTGGACATGAGCCAGCAGTGTGCCCAGGTGGCCAAGAAGGCCAATGGCTCCTGGCCTGGCTCAGCAATGGTGTGGCCAGCAGGAGCAGGGCAGGGATTCTTCCCCTGTGCTCAGCAATGCTTGGGCAGCACCTCGAGTGCTGTGTCCAGTTCTGGGGCCCCAATTGAGGAAGGACATGGAGGGGCTGGAGCGTGTCCAGAGAAGGGCAACAAGGCTGGGCAGGGGTCTGGAGCACAAGAGCTGTAAATAGCAGCTGAGGGAGCTGGGGTTTTTTATCCTGGAGAAGAGGAGGCTCAGGGGAGACAAGGTGGTGTCAGGGCACAGGTTGGACTGGATGATCTCCATGGCCTGTTCCACCCTTGCTGATTGTGTGATTCTCTGAAAGCACCCTTGGAGCAGTTGCAGGATGAGCCCTGGGCCTCCTCTTGAGAAGCTCCAGCAGCCCAGGTCCCTCAGCTTCTCCTGCCAGCCCCAAAGCCCATCCTGTCAGTCCTGCAGAGCCTCTGCAGCTCCTCCTCACTGCCCAGAGCAGGGAGCCCCAGAGGCAGACACAGCAGCCCAGATGTGCCCCCCTGGCCTGGGCTGCCTCTGGCAAGGGAGCAGCACCAGGCACTGCAGGAGCCTGCAGACAATTCCTGCAGCACTTGTAGGATGATCCTGCTCCCCAAGGGACGTTCCCATGGGGCCAAGTCAGGAACTGCCATGGGGAGTGGGGCCAGAGAGGGAAGGGCAAACAGGGATGGGCAACAGGAAGCAATTTGTATCAGGAAGAGTAAAGAAAGCAAAGGTGAAGCCAAGGAAATGCTGAGGGCAGTTTGGGGGTGGCTGCCAGGCAGCCCTGGCTCTGAGCAACAGCGTCTGCAGTGGGGCAGGAAAGTCCCAGCTGATGGGAACAAACTTTCTGGCTGACTGCAGAGGCCAGGACAAAGCTGAGTTGTTTTCCCTGGTGTCCCCCAGCCCTTGCTGGCCCCAGGGGCTGATGGCATTTGTGCTGCCTCAGGTTCATGTCCCCACAGCAACAGCATGGGGGTGCTCCCCCTGCTCTGTGCAATGCAAACAGGGGCTGCTGAGCCAGTGCTGCCGTGTCTGTGCCTGCAAGGATGGGGCACCTGTGTGAGCTGGGGAGAGGCCAGGGCTGCAGAGGGGGGATGTTGTTGGCAGCTCCATGAGGACGCTCTGGGACGCTGCCCTGGGCTGTCCAGCGCACTGGGGATGGATCAGCCCCTGCTCTGCTGCTCCTTCCCGTCTCCCCCAGGGCCCTTGCAGAGCCCCCAGCTGTTGCTGCCCTCGGCTGCCATGGCAAGCCTGAGGACAAAGCGGTGCCAGGGCTGTTCCAGGTACAATTGCAGTGACACTCGTTGGTGCCACCAGGTGCCATGGCAACAGCCACGGGGACCCGTTCCTTGGTTTGGTGCCATGGCAACCAATGCCCGGAGCCCTAGTGATGGTTGGTGGCCATGGAAAGCTGCCCTGGGCCCCTTGCTCAGGGCTGGTGTCAGTGCCCAGAGCCAGAGGGGATCCCTTGCTGGGGGCTTGTGCCATGGCCACCTGCCCTGTGCCGCGCTGGCCGCTCAGGCACCAGGAACCAGCAGCCAACGGCACTGCCAGGGCCAAAGGCCAGGTCAGCCAGACAGAAAGGGGCAGGGCTGGGCACTGTTTCCATGGCAACCGGTACTGGCAGGGACACCTGGGTCACCTGGCCTGGCAGTTGCCATGGAAACCCCTGGCAGGCACTGAGGGCACAGCCCCTGGCACTGAGACACTGCTGGGCCGGGTGCTGAGCACAGGGCTGAGCACGCAGAGATGGTTTTGTTCTTGCTGAGCTGCAGCACAGCCAAGGCCTGTCCTGCCCCTCGTCCAGCCACGCTGGGGAGGGGCTGGGGCTGCGGGGGAGCTTGGCAGGGGACACAGCCAGGACAGGTGACCCCAACTGACCCGGGCATACCCCAGACCAGAGCACATCATGCTCACTGTATGAGGGGGGGAACAAGGAGGAAGGGGGAATTTTGGAGGGAGGGTTTTGCCTTCCCAGGTAACACTTAGGCAAGAGGGGGCCCTGTTCCACCAGTGGGCAGGGTCACTACCAAAGACACAGACACCAACTGAAGGAATTGTGTCATTTATATCACGCACAGCTGCCAAGAATTACAAAAGGATAAGCTCAGCAAAGCACATCATCATTAGCAAAGAATTACAAAAGAAGCTCAGCAATCCATCCAGTCATTACTACCAAAGATTGCCTGCAGTGATTAAAGAAAGATCCATCAGCAGTTCCCCTCAGCCTTCACCATCAGCCAGACCCACACATCAGCTGGGGAAGCCAAGGACTGCAGAGCCACCCCCAGACCCTGGGAATTCCTGCAGGTGCCTCCAGCTCTGCAGGCAAGGAGGCTCCAAGGCCGCTGGGAGAGGACACAGCTTTTACACTGTGAAACAAACAAGCTGACATCACTGCTACTGTGGCAACATCTGCTTTCATTCTCCTCATTGGTTCCTCCCAAAGCCTGGCCAGGGCTCAAGGAAGAACCAAGGGAGTTGACTTTGATCCTTCAGCCCCAAACAAGGCCAGATGGGGCCTGCTCTGGTTTCTCAATACAGAAAGATAAATCCATGTTTTATCAAGGAACACATGCACTGATCATGTTGTTAATAATGCTTCCTTAAGGAGTGGACATAAATATAACATTTGGTTGGAAGGTTCATCTAGAGGTGAACTTTGCCTCAGGGCCTCTTCAGGCCTTGGTACTTTGATCAGTCCTCAGACCTACAATGAACTACAACCTTCATACACTTCTTTCAATAACACAGTTTTGATTGAGATATTAGGCATAAAGGCATCTCCTCTTGTGCTTCAATTAAGTGCTGTTCAAGTTCATTACTCAGAGCTATAATTTGCATTCCTTTTAAAACATGCCTCAATAGTTGCTATTCTCTGTTATTTATCAAATGCCTCACTTTTCTTGAGACTGTCTCTTTTAAGGCAAGTCTCAATACTCCACTTCCCAGCACAAAGCATCACAACAACTCTAACATGGAATGTCAGAGTGCACACCAAGTGCTCACACTGCAATGATGACAGGCACTGCCACAAATGCACGTCACAGCAGCCTCCAATTTGGCAGCCATGAAGCCAATCCCAGCAAGAAGAATTTTCTTCTTTCTGCCACTTTTCTACTGCTCTTTGTGTCAAGCTGATTCCTGACTGTTGGCCTTCAAGCCCATCCCTGAGAGCAGTGCACCATTCCTGTCCCATGAGAGCCCAGGCTCCTCCTCGGCCAGCAAGCAGATAATCCAAGGCCATGTGGTTCTGTGGAGTCCCCAGCTGTGTTTGTTGGAGCTCACAGGATGTGCTATTGGACATTTGAGCAGCATCATTTGCTACTTCTTCTAATAATCCATTCAGCTTCTTCCTGTCAACTCCACAGGATGGGGCAGCACACGTGGGGCACAGGATGAACCAGAATCTTTTGCTTGCTGAAAGCCAAGGCACTCCTTGGGGGGAAAATGTTCTCTGGGCCCCAACTCTTCCTTGTGCTTGTTGCTCAAGGACCCAAAATGGTGGCCCTGCAGCCAAGAGTGGTGTGACACTGACACCGAGCAGCTCCAGCACCCCAAGTTCTACTGACATTGGCAGTGATGGAAAAGCACAGAAATCCTCTCACACTGTGGCCTCTGGAACTAGAACAGGGTTTGGTTTCTCCTGAAGGGAAATCTCAGGGAATCCTGTCCAAGTGATCATTGTATTCCTGTGTTTTCTTGAACTGGCCCTTCACTGACAGTGACGAGTCAGAGCCCATGGACAGAGTTCTGGCCACCCCACAGGCTGGGCCCTCCAAGGGAAACCCATTCCTGCCAACTCCAGCTGAGAACATTCCCAGCAATTGGTGACATGCAGGATTTTGGCTACCCTGATCGTCACATTTTCATAACTCATCACTACATTTTGATGACTAACCCCTTGGTGAAACACTAGAGGTGTTTGTGGCAGACAAAGATTCTGGTTGACAATCAAGGTACACCTTACAGACATCAGTAGTACTTTAGTGACACCGTTCTTCATTCTTTTTTCTCAGTCTCATTGGAGTTAGGAACAAGAATTCTGTTGTCCATGGAGCTGGCACCTTTTTAATTCCAGAAGAATGCCCCGAGGCCCTTTGCTGTTCAGCTTTACCATGCTGTCTGTGGCTAACAAGGCTTGGGGGGGCCCTGTCCCCTCTGGCTGGAAGGGGCCGGGTCCCAGTCCCTGAGGGGCACCCAGGCTCCTGGATGGAATTCCTGTGCAAGTCCCTCAGTGTCACAGCAGCCTTCACATGGAGCCCCGTGGATCAGAGCATTTTCCAAAGGGGCCCTTGGGGCAAACAGGGAGATCTGCTCTGGCAGGATGTGTAAAACAATCTCCTGTCAGATCTACTTGTTCTCACACAGAACACTTGGCTGCAGGGACACATTCCCATTGTTCCTGCCCAGGTTTCAGGACTCAGAGTTGTCTTTCCCAGGAGCTGTTCCTTCAGCTGCCTCGGGAGGGCCTTTTGGCCTCCGGACCCACACTCTGGCTCCGTTATTAGGGCTGCTGCATCCAAACCCTTTATCTCCACAAACGGTGAGGATTGGAGCTGGAGCTCCTTTTTTCACAATTGTTCCCAAAATTGCAAGGTCAATAATTGTGCTGCCCTGTCACAGGGTTGAATAATCCAATCCAGATCACTATTGTTTAACAGAATTACTGTAATTTCTCCTTGATATTCTGCATCAATTCCTCCTGCCATGACATGAACACTTTGCAAGGCCAAGCTCCAAGGGAGCAGTTACCAAAGCAAAGTGTCCTGGAGGAATCTGAATTCCTGTTTCAGTATTGATAGCTCTCATTTGCTTTGAATTTATCCTAATGAATTCCAATGCATGAAGGCCCAGCCCTGCAGCCTCTGGGCTGGCCCTGCCAGGGGCCATCACAGCCAGAACAATTTCCCAGGCAGCCCAAGTCTCACTGCCCATGGTTGGATTTGCAAATTGGGGGCAGCCGTGCACAGCCAGGGGGTTTCCATTTCCCCCGTGGGCCATTGTTAAGGGCATGGAGCACATCTGGGAGATGGGTTCTCCATGGGCAAAGGTTCCCATCTCCTCATTTTTTCAACTGCTCTTTTAACAACCCCTTCACCCGTGCAACCAATCCTGCAGCTTGTGCATTGTCTGGTACATGAAAAACCCTGCAGGCTTAATCCCTGTATTTTTCACAGGAACAGACAAAGCAATCTGCATCACAGTATCAGCAAACCCTGTAAAAATAGCCAATTTACCCCTTCTTCCTTTTTTCATTGTCTACAATCTCACAAAGTTGACCACTGACATTAGGGTCCTGGCCAATCCTGTTCTGCAGGGTATTAAGCATTACATCCCTGAGCAGCCAAAGATACCAAATTAGTATTTTCAGCACTATTTCACATCATTATTATTTTATATGTACATATTGATATAGAAATATAGATATAGATATGTAGAAATAGACATATATAAATATATAAATCTATAAATACAAACATGAAGATCTTATTATCCTATAAATATGTATATAGCTATTTATTATATTGATATTCCACTTGCACAAATGCATCTGAGCTCTAGATTAAAACCTTCTTCTGTTGATCCATGTGGGAGCATTCCAACAATCATTGCTCCTTCTGAAGCTGCTGTTTCCAATGTACTCTTAACAAATTCATCTTTGTCTGCCCAAACCCACAAGTCCTTTTCCTTTTCCATGTGCAATTTTTGGATGTGTTTGAAGACATCCAGGGCTGCAGCTTCTTTTACCCGACTGCCCCACTGCTCACACGGGGCTCCCACCTCAGCCCACTCCAGAGCCAGGGAACTCCAGGGAAGGGCTTCCCAGCTGGGAATTTCTGATGGGACTGATTCCTCACATTTACACTGAACAAGTGACATTTTGTTGGGATCTGGCCAGACTGGGCCACTTTTGTTTTACCAGTGGGCAAAGTCAGCACCAAAGACACAGACTCCAACTGAAGGAATCTGTGTCATTTCCTGCAGTTCAGAGCAGCAAAGAATCACAAAAGGAGCAGCTCAGCAATGCACCCAACCATCCCCACCAAAGATTGCCTGCAGTGATTAACAAAGATCCAGCAGCATTTACCCTCAGCCTTCACCATCCCCCAGACCCACACAGCAGCTGGGGAAGCTGTCACAGCCAAGGGCTGCAGAGCCACTCCTGGGCACTGGGAATTGCTGCAGGTGCCTCCAGCCCCAGGTGAGGCTCCAACCCCGCTGGGAGAGGGCCCAGCTCTGACAGTGCTGGATGAACAAACTGACAGCACTGCTAGTGTGGCAACATCTGGTTTCATCCTCCTCTTGGGTTCCTCCCCAAGCCTGGCCAGGGCTCAAGGAGGAACCAAGGCAGCTGACTTTGATCCTTCAGCCCCAAACAAGGCCCAACGTCAGATTTCATGGCCTTGTCTGGCTTCTAAATACACAAAGGTCAATCCATGTTTCACTAAGGAGGGGCTACATCTATCACAGTGCTAATGACCATGCCTATTTCATTAGGGAGCAGATACAAAGATAACCTTTGGTTGGAAGGTTCATCCAGAGGCCACCTTTGGCTCAGGGCCTGCTGTCCAGGCCTCACTCAGGGCTGGTGTCCAGGCCTTGGCACTTCAGGGACGTGGTTTAGTGCTGGGCTTGGCACTGCTGCGTGACCGGCTGCACTGGGTGAGCTCAGAGGGCTTTTCCAACAGAAAGGATGCTGTGATTCCATGATTATATCCACTGCATTCAGCTGGGGCTATTTTAGCAGCATTCCTTTGCTCCAAAAGTTCCCTCTTGCCCAGCTCCTGTGGCCTGAGGCTTCAGCTCCTTCAGCTCCTGGTGCTGAGCTGCTCATGCTGAACGAGACGACTCGGAGAGAAGAACACAGTCCCTCCAATTCCTTCTGGGACACGGAGAGGGGAGGCTGTGCAAACAGGAGCATTGTTTGCTGTGGCCTCCTCTCTGCCCTTCACGCATTCTGCGCTTGGAACAAGCCAAGAGCTTTCTCCAAGGGTGCAACAGAGCAGCTGTTCCTGCTCTCCAATGACACTGGACAAACCAAGAGTCCATCAACTTTCTCCTCCTCCATAAAGGAATACAAAACAATGAGTTATTTACAGCAAGTGTGTGAGAAAGTTCACTACAAGAATGTCAATATCTTAGAATATCTTAAAAAATCAGGGTGACTCCCATGGAGCCCCTCTGAGTGCCTGTGGCAACTCAGTTCCTTAGCAGGCAAACATCACCAGAACCCATTGCTCTGGATACTTTCCATGGCAACCCTCCCCAGCCCACTGTTGCTATGGTCAGTTTCCATGGCAACCCCCCCAGCCCACTGTTGCTATGGTAAGTTTCCATGGCAACACTCTGCAGCCTCCTGTTGCTATGGTCAGTTTCCATGGCAACCATCACCAGGCCCCTGTTGTTATGGTCAGTTTCCATGGCAACCACACCAGGCCCCTGTTGCTATGGTCAGTTTCCATGGCAACCATCACCAGGCCCCTGTTGTTATGGTCCATTTCCATGGCAACCACACCAGGCCCCTGTTGCTATGCTCAGTTTCCATGGCAACCATCACCAGCCCCCTGTTGCTATGGTCACTCCCTCAGCAGCTCCATGCAGACCCCATGCCAGGGGTGGTTGCCATGGACACCAGCTCAGGCCTGCAGCCAGAGCCCGTTGCCATGGCAACCATTGGCAGTCCCATCCCCAGGCTCATGGGATCCCAGAACCACAGAATTGGCTGAGCTGGGAGGGACCCATCAGGATCCTCGAGTCCAACTGCTGGCCCTGCACAGGACAGCCCAACAATGCCAGCCTGGGCCTGGCAGCGCTGTCCAAACGCTGCTGGAGCTCCGAGAGCCCTGGAGCTGGGACCCTTCCCTGGGGAGCCTGGGCAGGGCCCCAGCAGCCTCGGGGCAAAAACCTTTTCCTGACATCCAACCTGAGCCTGCCCCGACTCAGCTGCAGCCGTTCCCTCCACTCCTGTCCCTGGGCACCAGAGGGAAGAGGTTCCCACAGCCCCAGCCAGGGACCCGCTCCCAAGGCTGCTGCCATGGCCACCAGGGCTGGCACCAGCTGGGATGCTCGGTCTCCAAGGGCCGGGGTTCAGGAATGGGATTCCCCAATTTCCTGCTGCCGCTAAAACCGCGCTGCCCTCGCTGCCCTCCCGCCTCCCATGGAAAGCACAAATGGCAAAGATCCCGGGCTGGGATAAGAACAATTTATAGGGAATAGCAACCAGATAAGGGACAATCAGGAACATCAACAACACTGACAACAGAAGGGATCAGTAAAACTATTTACAGGGAAAAATACAACACCACTGACTGTCTCTTCCCGGCCACATATTTCCTCCTACCAGGAAAGGACACCCTTCTCTCCAGGGGAGAGAGTCCCTTTCCTGCCTCTGGCATTGACCTGAAGCAGGAGTGAATATAATGACATGGCAATAGCCAGACCCTCATGTTCTTTGATCCTACATCATGTCATTGGCAGGGTCAGGAAAAGTGACAGGAGTCTTGCCAGCAAGGATCACAGGGAACATGGGCCACCAGCATTCTTCCCAACGTGGGCTCTCCAATGGGGGATGGAGCTGGAGCAGTGCACAAAGCTCTTCCTGCAGTTGGTGCATTTGCAGGGCTTCCCTCACTGGTGTCTCCGTTGGTGTTGGGTCAAGTGAGAGCTCTGGGAGAAGCTCTTCCCACACTGGGGACACTCGTAGGGCCTCTCCCCAGTGTGGATGCGCCGGTGGGTGACGAGGTGGGAGTTTTGCTTGAAGCCCTTCCCACAGTCAGGGCAGCGGAAGGGCCTCTCCTCTGTGTGAATCCGCTGGTGCAGGAGGAGATGGGAGCTGGTCTGAAACCTCTTCTGACACTCAGAACACTCGTAGGGCCTCTCCCCAGCGTGGATGCGTTGATGGATGACGAGGTGGGAGTTTTGCTTGAAGCCCTTCCCACAGTCAGGGCAGCGGAAGGGCCTCTCCTCTGTGTGAATCCGCTGGTGCAGGAGGAGATGGGAGCTGATCCGAAACCTCTTCTGACACCCAGGACACTCGTAGGGCCTCTCCCCAGTGTGGATCCTCTGGTGGACGCTCAGGTCGGAGCTGCAGCTGAAGCCCTTCCCACACTCCCCACACTTGTAGGGCCATTCCCCGGTGTGGATCATCTGGTGGCGGATCAGGGCGCTGCTCTGCCTGAAGCTCTTCCCACACTCCAAGCACCTGTAGGGCTTCTCCCCATTGTGAAGCTGCCCATGCACCACCAGCTCCGAGCCCTGGCTGAAGCTCTGTCCACCTTCCTGGCACAGGGTGGGTCTTTCCTCCTCAGAGCACCCTGGGCTGGGTTTGGTGCCCCTCCTCCTGTGGGACCTCCAGGACTTTTCCTCCCCACTGGATTCCTGCGCAGTAGAGCCGCTCAAAGTGGCCTCTTCCACAAGGTTCTGCTGCAGGGATTTGTCCTTCCTGGTCTCCATCCTCAGCTCCTTCCCTGGGGGAGGAAAGACAAGGAGAGGATGAGATTTGCCTCCATGCCAGAGGGAAGGGGAAGGAGATCCCCCCAGTGCATCCCCAGCAGGATGGCGTTGGCAGAGGGGTTGTCCTACAGCTGGGGGCCATGCTGGGCTGGGAGATGGAGCAGGAGAGAGGGGGAAAGGGGCACTGACTTCCCCCTCACCTGCCTGGGTGTCCTGGGGCATTGTCTCAGTTTAAATAGACAGGCGTCTGCTATTTCAAGAGCCTCCCTTGAAATGGAAAATGTAAACCCTCTCCCTCTGAATTATTATAATCTTGAAATTAAGGATGTCTCAGGCAAAAATATGGGACTAGGAATAACAGTTATTGACTAGGAAAATTTTAAAAATACAAATGCAGCTGTACAAAAAACCCCACTCACCGAGTCAGAATACGACCTGACACTCTGTGGGTCAGGGTGCTGGTAGCAATCCTGGTAAATGGTGGCTGCAGAGCCCCTGCAGTGCCAGATGTGGTTCTGTTGGGATCCTGTAGGAGGCTGGAGTTTTCCTCTGAAGGTCCAGTGGTGGTGGTGTTGGGCCTGCTCTTCCTCTGGGAATTCTGTGGAGAAGAAAGCTGCTTCTCTGAGAATCCAGTGGGAAAGGCTGGCTGTGGGATCCCAAGGCTGAGCTTATATCCAGGTAGGAATGCTTGGCTCCTCCCCCTGGGCGGAGCAGCTCACAATGGGATGATGGAATGTTTATCAGTCATACAGTGACACTCAATGGCCCATTAAGAGAAGATATTTCCCAGAGGGAGGATTGGTTGTAGAAGAGATAAAGAAAACGCTCAATTAACAGATGATACCTGCCCTACTTCTAACAGATGGGAATTGATGACAAACCCCCAGCTACATCTTGCAACCTAAGACAGGCATCTTCATCTTCCTCACAGCCTTCTCCTCCATGCCACCAACGATTGGCAATGGAAAATCCTGGCTCAGGAAAAACAAGGGATTAGCACACTGGGATTGAAGGTCCCTCTGCCCAAGTCCATCTCTAGAAGTCACCGGCCATCTGGGCTCTGTAAAAACCTCCCAAACACCAAGATTCAGCCCTGAAAATGCATCCCAGGGGTTCCCTGTCTCTGGTCTCTCCCCTTTGGTGTTTGAGGGTTCCCCCCTGTCCCAGCTGCTGTGGGTCACACTTGTATTGGGGATCCCCTGTCTACTTGGTCCCTGCCCTCCCCAGGCTGCTGGAGTCCCAGGAATCAAAAAGCTCCCCCCTTTTCCATCTCCCCATTTCGGGATGCTGGGGGGTTTTGGGATCCTAGGGTCCTTTCTTTCCTAATTCTCTGCTTTGGGCTGCAGCGGCTCCAAGGAGTCCCCCCTGCCCCTCTCCAGGCTCTTGAGGCTCCCGCCAATGGCGGCGCTCCCCCCTCTCTGGGCTCCCCCCTTTGGGCTCCTGGGGGACACAGGGCTCTGCTCCTCCAGGCTGCCTCTGCCGGCAGCTGCCACCGGGAGCCCCCAGTGTCCCCCAAGGAGCCTTTTCCGCTCAGATTTGGAGTTCTACATTCTCCAAACATCCCCCCAAAAAAAACCCAACCAGGGACCCCCCAGGATATCTGGGGCAAGCTCCCCTTCCCTGGTGACCTGTGGGATGGGGGGGCAATGATCCCACAGGTGGGGGCTGCGAATTCAGGGAGTGCTCAACATAGTGGTTCCTTCTGCTTTCCCTGATCTTCCTTTGTCCCTCCTCTTCCTCTTCCTCCTGCTCGTCCTCTTCCCTCCCTTCTCCACCTCCTCCCTAAGCCCACCTCCTTCTCCTCCTTCCATCGCTGCTCTCTCTCCCCCTCCATCCCTGCCCTTCCCTCCCTCCTCCTCCTCCCCCAGCAGCAGCCACACCCTCGGTGCCCCGTTCCCGCAGCCCTCGCAGCCCGCGGCAGGAGCGGGGATGGAGCCGGGACAGCTCGGGATGGGCAGCGCGGGTCTCTCGGCTGCTCCCAGCCGCTGCGGGCGGGGGGAACCCGGCCCGGGCCAAAGGAGAGGCAAACTGGGCAAACTGGGGGCTGCACATCCAAACTGGGCCTTGCTGGGGACCCTGCCTGGGCACTGCCAGCCCTTGGGGCTCCTCTTGGGAGATCCAGGAGGGGTGAACGCAGAGAGGGCTGGGGGATCCCAGGAGTGGCATCACTGGGAGGGACTGGGCTGGACTGGAATCATACTGGGATCATACAGGCAGTGACTGGAATTGTATTGGATTTGTGCTGACATCATACTGGGAGCAGCTGAACCCATGCCAGGGGAGACTGGGATCACACTGAGGAGACTGGGATCATACAGGGATCATACTGGGATCATACTGGGGCTGAGTAGGAGCCTGCCGGGTGCAATTGTGACCCTGTTGGAGGCAAATGGGATACACTGGGAGCTAGTGGGATCATGCTCTGGGTGACCAGGAGCAGCTGTGAGCCACTGGGATCATGCCAGGAGCAAGTGGGAGGAACTGGGAGTGACTGGGTGCATGCTGGGGGTCATTGGAAGCACCTGAGCTTCTACTGGGATGAACTGGGATCATGCTGGGAGTGACTGGGAATATGCTGGAAGGAACTGGGATACACTGGGAAAGACTGGGAGAGACTGGAACAAAAGTCAGGGTGAAAGGGAGCAAGTGGAACCATGTGGGGCACAAGTGGTTCATACTGGCAGCAACTGGGACCACACTGGGCTCATCTCTGGATCGTACTGGGAGTGACTGGATTAACACTGGGAGTTTCTGAGAGTGACTGGGAACACACCCTGCACATCATCCCTGGACTGGGGGTGACTGGGAGCAACTGGGAGCACACTGGGAGCAAATGGCATCATACTGGGACTGACTGGGTTGATCTAGCTGGAGGCAACTGGGACCATCCTGGGAGTGCTTGAAAGTAACTGGGATTATTCTGGGACCATACTGGGAGTGCTGGCATGTCACGAGGATCATACTAATACATAAAATTTCAATAGTCAATGTGAATTTTATTTCTATATCTTTGATTTGAAAGAAGACAAGCAAGCAGTGCTGGGGGGCCAGGGAGTCACCGCTCCACTCACGGCACACACCACTTACAAATCAATAAAGTATATATACTGTTTTGAAGCCTACAAAGCATTTTCCAATGTGCTTGGTTAGTACAAATGAGTAAATATCAATAAGCTGGAATCAGCAATTTCATCATCTTTCCAGGTGGTTGTTGGCTTCCTGTCCTTCTTGTGCCTGTCTGGAAGGAGGCCCCTTCACCACTGTCTGCTACATGATTTTGTTAAGCCTTTTATTATACATAAGCATTTAGTCTCATTGCAGTCCCCTTAGCTTTACAACTTCCTCGATTTTATTCTGAGCATCAGCCATCTTGCGACCTCATCTCTTTACTTTACCATACTTCCCCTACTTTGAAGCTTTATTTGGCTATAGAAAGTTTCAAAACCCTTCTTTGTATCTATCCCAAGGAATGCATCCATTTTCCACACAGCAGATACAAGCATTTGCTGATTCCATTGCTGATTGACACAAATCACAAAAACTTTTTTCACAATATTGCTCACCAAATTGAAGATGTGGGGATCTGCTTCCCTTTCCTGTAGGGCATGTAGAATGTGCTGCTGGCTCACGTTGTCAAAAGCCTTGGCCATGTCCACAAATACAACACCCAGGGCTTTGTGTTCTCCTTGTGCTGACTGAATTATGGTTTGCAGGAGTTTCAGGTTTTCAGAGCATCCCAGTGCTCTTATAAAGCCTCTTTGCCTTGGGTTGAGGGGGCAAGCCTTGGTCAGTTTGGCTGTTAAAATCCTGGAGAACAGTCTTAGCAAGATGGAACCGATCGGGATGCGTCTCCAGCTGTCAATGTCCTTTAGGTGCTCTGGTTTGCTGGACTTAGGAATCAAAACAGTCCTGCAACCCCTCACCATGTCTGGGATTTTTCCTGATGTTAACCATAAGCTGAAGATCTCCATGGTCTAGGAGTACTCTGGATCCATCTTCTTGATGTCTCTTAGAGTTATCCCAAACTGGGAGCCGAGTTTTTGTTCATCTCCTGCCCATTTTTCTCCATTTCTTTTGCTGTAGTTAAGTCTCTGAAAGCACCATTGTCGGCTTTCCCATTAATTTGGAAGTTCCCAAGGCTATCAAATGTTCTGGGTTTTTCCATCTGGCTTTTAAAACTGAAAAATGTTCGATGGGTGGGATTTCACAGGACAAACACTCTATGTCTTTCAGGATAATTTTAGCAAGTTTTCCCCTATCTAGATGGAACAGGTCCTGGAAGCAAAGAAAATGACCTTTCTTAACTGCTCTTCTTTTCATCCACTTTTGAAAAGGTCCTATTGATCCTTTTTCCCGGGTCCCCATTTTTCCCTTATCTCTGGTTGCTGTTCTTATCTGGCTGATTGATTCAAGGCATCAGAAGCATTCCTGTGCTGATTGATTGATTGTTGATGGCACCTCCTGGCCATCTAGGAAGTGTTTGAATGCCCAAGGGAAGGTGTTAATTGTCCCAGCTGATACCATTCACTGCGGGTTCTGAGATAATGGGCCTGCAGCTGCCCCTCCCTCTGCCAGTTGCTGTTTCCCAGCTGTTGTTATCCTTATCAGGGTGGTGACTCATCTTGGGATCTGTTTCCCTTCCAGCAGCTGCTCTCCCAGGCATCTGACTCCTCCCAAGATCTTTGTCCAAGTCCATTCTCAGGCCCCCATCTGCTCTCCTGGTTTGATGACTCATGCCAGATTCTTTATCTACAGCAGGTTTCTTGGGCAGCAATCTCCTTTTGTCCTTGATTTGTTTAGCTGTTTTGCTTGTGATGTGTGTCCTGCAATGAGTTTATTGATGCTTTTTTTTCCCCTCAAACTGAGCCTCCAATCTTATCAGTAGTTCTTTCTCCTCTTTAGTCCAGCATTTTTTGTGGGCTCCTGGGCTGGAAGTCTCTTTTGGGTGGGAAACAGCAACCCTTTCCTGATTTTTAACCAATGAATGTGCCAATCGTTTGTGTTGTCCCAGACCAATTTTCATCTTGAACTCCCTGCTGCATTCCTCACATATCCACTCCCTGGCTGGAGCCATTTCTGCTGTTCCCCTGCGTTTAGGAAAGTGACAAACAATACCATGATAATTACTCTTCTCTTTTCCACATTGAGCACACTGAAAACAAGCCCTCCTTTTCCCATGGGTTACCCTCAGATGTTCAATCAAGCCCTACACACAGTTCACCCAGGTACCACAGCAAGGACCAGGTGGATTTTTTATCAGGAACAGTCACAGTAAGGATGTCTTCCAGTGTCTGTTCCCCACGGTTCTCTGGCTGAGCTGGGGATGTCGCCGGCTTGGTGTCGCTCTCCGGCTCAGCAGGCGATGTTTCTGGTGTGCCCTCAGTCTCACAATTGCTGTTTCTCTTCCTGTTGTCAAGCACAAACGATTCACAGTTCCTCGGAAGGCAGGTCTTCAGTCCCACACTTGGCCATGGTGCAAGCTGTTCATAGACATCAGGCAGCCTGCTCAAACCCTCCCAGCTTGTGGAGAAATGAACCCGTTCAAGGGTATTCATAAACATGTCCAATATATAAAACTCTAAGTTCACCAGAGAAGACAATTCATGTTTTGGCAAATCAGGGGGTTCTGATGGTAAATTTTTCAGGACTAGATCTACCCAGATTTTAGACAATAGGTCTAGCTGGTGTTTAGAAAATATAGACATTGGGTTTACCTTGCAAAATTGAGACAAGGTGTCTGATTTAAGGCCCTGGGACACCAGGTCTGCCCAGTGATGTCTAGAGTTTTGGGTGCCAACTGATATGTGGTACAGGAGTATCAGCAGCCCCATTTTCAGACCAGGATAGTAAATTTGCCACAATTTTAGGAGAGGTAGAATAAGAATGGTAGTGGACCCCCAATCATGTAGCAATCTTTTGCCCACTTTTAAACTCTGGGGCCAGGTTTTGGGCAAAGAGCCCCACAGCTCTTACTGTAAATTTGTTTCAGGAGGATGAAATTTCAACAGGAAAACGTTGAACTGGCCATCACCACCACCTCTCTGCTGAGGCAGAGATCAACTTGGTTACATTGCACAGGGTATCCAGCAGGACCACGCGGAGGTGCAATCTCTGCAGCAATGCCCACTTTGTAACTATACTCTCAAAAACTGCCTTAAGAGAGTCATAGTCACTCCAGCCACTTGTCTGCACTTCATTGAATTTCTTCACTTTGACATTCAGAGCACTGGGGAGAAATCACATCGCATCAACACCCACCTCAGGCCTTTGGGTGCTTTGTTTTAATTTAACAGTTGGATTCCCCTGGTTTGCACCAGTTCTAAGCTGGCTGCTGGGTGCTGGCCAAGGAGGGGCACCGGCCCGGGGACCCCCCTGGGGACCCTCCCCCATGTGAACCGCTTGGCCGACGCCTTTTCACAGCAGTTGAGAGCAGGGCATGGAGTGACAGATACGGCTTGATTGTAGCCAGGTGTTCCACAGCAGCTGGGAGTCTCACAGCAGCCAGGGATAGCTTGGCAACAGGCACGGGCAGCTCCATAGCAGCCAGGAATGGCTCTGCAGCCAGGCGCCCCCTTACAGCGCCAGGGCGCTCTCCTGCTAGGGCCGGGCACTGTCTCGCCGTGGCTGGGCACAGCTCTAGGGGTGCTTTCAGTCTCAGCAAAGCACAGAGAGGTGGTTTCACTGCAGGCAGAGATGGCTACAGGGGCAGCAGCATGGCACAGAGGAGCTGGAATCTCACAGGGGCCGGGCACCGCTTCTGAGATCTCAGTGGTGTGGCAGGGCCTGGTGGAGGGGCAGCAAACCCCGCTCCATGGCCAGGCACTGTCCTGCAGGAGCAAGGCATCTCACAGTGGCGGCGGCTGGGTGCCTTGCAGCGGCTGCAGTGGCAAAGCGCCTCCCTGCTGCTGCCAAGTGCTGCTTCTGGGGCTCCAGCTGCGGCAGCAGGGCACAGCAGAGCGGCAGAGTGCCTGTTCAACGTGGCTCTGCAGCATGACATCTCTCCACCCTCTGGATCAGCAGTGCACTCCATTGACATCCCGCACTGTTCTTGGGTGGTTGCGGCAGTTTCTGCCAGCACGGCAGAACAAGGGCAGCAGAGGGCACAGCAGCACAGCAGCCAGTCCTTTCAGGAGTCTTGGCAGCCATGGCAGGGCACGGAGGGGCTGCAGGGGGCTCATTTAACACTGCGAGGCTTCTCAGGGCGCCTCCACCACTGACCCAGGGACGGCGCACTCAGCTGACAGCGCCCTCCCGCCTGGGGCAGCGGCACGGCCCCGGGTGACCAGGGGACATCCTGCTGGGCAAACACCTCTGCCAAGGGTGGCAGCACAGCCCTGGGGGCGGCAGGGCACTCCCCGGGCAGGTCACCCTCACCCAGGGAGGCTCCACGGCTCTGCCTGGTGGCCTCCTGGTGGGCTGTGCCTTCTGCGCTCATCCTCTTCCCTCGCTCACCCAGCACAGCGTCTGCTCTCCCTGCTGCCTCCCCTGGTGCCCTGCTTTTCCTGTTAGTATTGGTGGAGAGCCAGTGAATGCCCCATCCTTGGAAACATTCCTGCTTGGATGGGCTCTGAGCAACATGATGGAGTGAAAGATGCCTCTGCCCCTACCCCACAGGAGGCCCTGTGGTGTCAGCTACTGGAGTGGTCAGTGTCTCCTGTAGGATGCAATTCCCCCAGAGAGCAGAGAGAACACACAGCACCACAGCTGGCAAGAACATCCTCCCATGGAGATGGGAATATTCTGGATCAATAGGCTCAGGCTGCCCAGTTTTGCCTCCTTGTAGATGGACACAAGTGTCAGAAGTGACTGAGACCAGGAGGCCCCACAGTGTCTCTGAGTCCCCTTGGTTCCCTGAGATCACACAGTGTCCCAGGGTCCCTTTGGTTCCATGAGGCCCCACAATGCCACAAGGATCCCTGGACACCACAAGGCTCTGAGGTATCCCAATGGATTATTGGTTCCAACTGGCCTCACTGAGTCACAAGGGCCTCTGGATTCCATGAGCCCCCACAGTGTCACACTGTCCCTTTGGTTCCACAAGCCACAGTGTCACAATGGCTCCTGAGCAGCTTTAGGCACCAGGGTCTCAGAGCATCCCCTCAGTTCCATGAAATCCAGAGGGTCATAGTGTCCCCTTGGTTCCATTTAGTCCTGTAGTGTCACCAGGATTCCTGGGAAGCATGAGGCCCTGAGGTATCACAATGGATAATTCCATGAAGCCCCAGAGTTTCAGAGCCTCCTCTTGGTTCCATGGATTCTACAAGACCCCACAGCGTCACAGGGCCCCTATAGTCCCATGAGTCTTCGCAGTGTGACAATGTCCCCAGGAGGCAGTGCAGTGTCACAATGTCCCCAGGAGGCACTGCAGTGTCACAATGTACCCAGGAGACACTGCAATGTGACAATGTCCCCAGGAGGCAGTGCAGTGTGACAGTGTCCCCAGGAGGCAGTGCAGTGTCACAATGTCCCCAGGAGGCAGCGCAGTGTGACAATGTACCCAGGAGGCACTGCAGTGTCACAATGTCCCCAGGAGGCACTGCAGTGTCACAATGTCCCCAGGAGGCACTGCAGTGTGACAGTGTCCCCAGGAGGCAGTGCAGTGTCACAATGTCCCCAGGAGGCACTGCAGTGTCACAATGTCCCCAGGAGGCAGTGCAGTGTGACAGTGTCCCCAGGAGGCAGTGCAGTGTCACAATGTCCCCAGGAGGCACTGCGGTGTCACAGAGGAGCAGCACTGGAGTGGGCACAGCACCAGGGGAGGTTTGGCAGTGTTCCCATGTCTGTGACACAACAGCGGTGGCAACACCAACGTTCCCCTCTCTATGATACCACAGATGTTCAAGACCGAGCATTCCCCTGTCTGTGACACCACAGGGGTGGCAGCCACAGTGTTCCCCACTCTGTGACACCACAGCTGTGGCAGGACCATGTCCCCCTCTCTGTGACATCACAGCAGTGACAATTCCAACATTCCCCTCTCTCTGACACCACAAGGGCGGCAATTCCAACGTTCCCCTCCCTGTGACAGCACAGCAGTGGCCACCCCAGTGTCCCCCTCTCTGTGACACAATGGCGGTGGCATCCCCAGCATTCCCCTCTCTTTGACACCACACCAGTGGCAATCCTGACCTTCCCCTCTCTATGACACCACAGCTGTGGCAGCCCCAATGTTCCTGTCTCTGTGACAACACAGCTGTGCCACCCCTTGTCCCCCTCTCTGTGACACCACAGAGGTGGCACCCCCAGCGTTCCCCTCTGTAAGACACCAACACAGTGGCAGAACAAAGATTCCCCTCTTTATGAGAAAACAGTGGTGGCAGCCCCAACGTTCCAATCTCTCTGACACTGTGGGAACTCAGCACGCCCCTCCGGATGCCCAGAGTTGCCGAGGACCCCGTCAGGGGGCTCGGAGACCCTGGCATGCTGCCCGGAACACCTGGTGGCTTGATTTTGATCCTTCCAACAAATTGCCAGCTTGGCATGGGGATGTGAAAGCCACACAGGTTTGAATGGTGTAATAATAAAGTATTCACAGGGTGAAAATGTAGATTTTAGGATTTTTGGTATAAGGGTTATGGGGACAAGATGGAAGAATCAGGGCGCGTCTAGTCCTTCTTCTTTCTTCTTCTTGTTCTCCATTTTCTGCTGTGATGTTGGCACTTTGGGATTGGTTTAGAATAGAAATGCACTGTCTAACATAGGTGATAGGTATTGGGAATTAAAAGTAAATATGATCTACGTAGTTTGTAGTATAAAAAGACAACACCGCCTCAGGGGCGGTCAGAGTGCTTGTGGCTGCCTTGCTGAGCGGACCTCAGCTGGGCAGAAAGAAAATTTTGTAGATAAGAATTAATAAACAACCCGAAGACTGAAAAGTGAAGAGTCCAGACTCATTCGTCAAAAGCACAGGCTGCCGCAGAACCACCCCACACATCTCGGGGCAGAGAACAAAACAGCTGACCTGAGATGACACCACATTGGTGGCACACCCAACATTGCCCTGTCTATGAAAACACAGTAGTAGCAGCCCCAATGTTCCCCTCTCTGTGACACCACAGCAATGGCAGCCCCAACATTCCCCTCTCTGTGACACCACAGGGGTGGCAGCCCCAAATGCTCCCCTATCTGTGACACCACAGCAGTGACTTCCCCAACATTCCCATTTTTGTGATACCACCACATTGGCAGTCCCAATATCGACTTCTGTATGACACCACAGATTACCCTCTCTGTGACAAAACAGGGGTAGCAGCCCCAAGGTTCCCCTGTCTTTAAGCCCACAAGGATGGCAGCCCCAGCATTCCCCTCTCTACGATACCACAGGGGTGGGAGCCCCAGCATTCCCCTGTCTGCGGAACCAGAGCAGTGTCAGCCCCAACTTTTCCCTCTGTGTGACACGATATATGTGGCAGCCCCGTGTCCCCCTCTCTGTGACACCACAGCAGTAGAAGGCCCAGAGTCCCCTGTCTGTGACACCGCAGCTTTGGCAGCCCCAGTGTTCTCCTCTCTATGACAACACAGCACTGGCAGCCCCAGCATTCCCATGTGTATGATACCACTGTGGTGGCAGCCACAACGTTCCCCTCTCTGTGACACCTCAGTGGTGGCAGCCCCAGTGTTCCGTTCTATGACACTACAGCAGCAGACACCCCAACATTTCCCTCACTGTGACACCAGAGCTGTGGCAGCCCCAGTGTTCCCTTCTCTGTGACACCACAGCTGTGGCAGTCCCATTGTCCCAGTCTCTGTGACACCACAGTGATTGCTGCCTGAACATTCCGCTCTCTGTGACACCACAGCTGTGGCAGCAGCACTAGAACAGAAGCAGCAGCCGTGGAACAACAGGGGAGCAGGGGAGGCGCAGAGAAGGAGCAGTGGAACAGTGGCAGATGAGCAGTATTGGAGCAGCAGTGGAGCAGTGGTGCAGGAGCAGAGGAACCGTGCTGAAACAGCACAGCACAGCTTTTGAGCAGCAGTGGAGTGAGCATGGAAAAGGCGGAACAGAGGTGGCACAGGAACTACAGCCATGGAACAGTGGTGGCACAGGAACTGCAGCCATGGAACAGTGGTGGCACAGGAACTACAGCCATGGAACAGAGGTGGCACAGGAACTACAGCCATGGAACAGAGGTGGCACAGGAACCACAGCCATGGAACAGTGGTGGCACAGGAATCACAGCCATGGAGCAGTGGTGGCACAGGAACTACAGCCATGGAACAGTGGTGGCACAGGAGCCACAGCCATGGAATAGTGGTGGCACAGGAACTACAGCCATGGAATCGTGGTGGCACAGGAACTACAGCCATGGAACAGTGGTGGCACAGGAACTGCAGCCATAGAACAGTGGTGGCACAGGAACTACAGCCATGGAACAGTGGTGGCACAGGAACCACAGCCATGGAACAGTGGTGGCACAGGAACCACAACCATGGAACAGTGGTGGCACAGGAACTACAGCCATGGAACAGTGGTGGCACAGGAACCACAGCCATGGATGGTGGCACAGCCCCACAGCTGTGGAGCGGCGCCTGAGATGCCGAAGCTGCGGGACACAGAGCGGCTCCCAGCGCTGTGTCCTGCAGGAGCCGGCCCTGCACACACCAGAGCGATGCCCCTCAGGCTGACCCAGAGCTGGGGGCAGAGGCAGGAATTGCTGCTGGGCTGTGGAAGGCGTGGATCGAGTGCATTTAATGGTGACCTGGGGGTTTGGTCCTGCTCATTGTGGCTGCTTTTGTGCTGTTGGGACCATTCCAGTTCATCTGAAGTCATGAACTCAGGAGAAACTTGGGACAAAAGGAATCAAAGTGCCTTCTGTCCTGCTGCCTTGGTTTGGAAAGACAGATACCTGCTAAGGAAGGCAGGAGCCTCTCCTGAAATGGAGAATGTAACCCCTCCCCCTCTGAATTGCTATAAATTTTAAACTAAGGGGCTC
This sequence comes from Diglossa brunneiventris, assembly GCA_019023105.1. Lineage (NCBI taxonomy): Eukaryota > Metazoa > Chordata > Aves > Passeriformes > Thraupidae > Diglossa > Diglossa brunneiventris. The sequence goes on from JAFCGX010000058.1 coordinate 43,521, forward strand.
TCAGGCAAAAATATGGGAGCAGGAAATAACAGTTCTATAACAGGGAAGAAAATAAAAGGATAAAATAAACAATGCAGTAAATTTAAACAACACTGACAGAGTCAGAACACAACCTGACACCCTGTTGGTCAGGGTGTTGTTAGCAATCCAATTGGAAATGTGGCTGCAGTCCTCCTGGAGTGTCAGGTGTGGTTCTGTTGGAGCAGGGCTCCTGTAGAAAAGGGTGAAGTCTTTCTTGAAAGATCCAGTGGAAGAAGAGGCAGCTGCTGTTCCTCTGGGAAATCCAGTGGAGAAGCCGTGCTGCTAATCCAGAATCTCCAGATCCTATCTGGCTAGAATGCTTGGCTCTTCCCTCTGGGTGGAGCATCTCCCAATCGGATGCTGTAGCTCTTATCAGGCATGCAGTGACATTCAATAGCTGTTATCAGCAGATGTCCCCCCTGGAGGGAGGAGTGGCTGTGGAAGAGATAAGGAAAACCGCCATACAGATGACAAATAGAATCCATCTTGCCTTGCAACCTGGGACACCTGCAGAGAAAGACATCTTGGTAGAAGTTTAATGATTTCTGATTTGGGAACCAAAGTGGGTCAGTTGTTGGCCTGTGGTTTGTTCTCATCCAGAAAGAATTTCCAAAGTACTGCAATTTGGCATTAAAAACCAGAACGTGCCTCTTCATCTGGATATTGCACATGGACTACAGAGCTATTTGTGGTCAATATGATAAGAAAACAACTGGAGATCTTTTCCTGATTTCACTCCTTCTTCCTCTCTCCATTCCCTGTTGGAGTCTTCTTTCCATAATCTGCTCCTCTGGAGTTGGGATGTGACAAATCAGCAGTGGGAAGAGGGAGGGACCATTACAACTGCAAACTCTGTTTTTACAGCCTCTGGATTTCCAGTGCTTAGAAATTGTCATGTTTTAAAGGGTCTGAACAAATCCCACATTGCTCACTTTTTCCCTGGCAGAAAACCTTCCTTTGGCCCTGTTTAGGAACTGACCCTGGGAAACACCTCAGTGCAGATGCTTCTTTGTTGGTTTTGCTAAGAGATGGCAAGAAAATCAGCACAGGGGGCAGGGATGAGAGAAAGGGAAGAAACCATTCCTTTCTTTTATCTTCCTTGTGGGAACTCTCCTCTAGAGGTTGTGCTTCAGCTGGAGACTTGCCGGGCCAAGGGCTGAGGGAAGCAATTCAGCTGAGGCAGTTGAGGCATCTCCTCCCTGGTCTGGACCCCTGGGGCTGGGAGGGGACACGGGTGCCCCCCTTGCCCCTCTTGCAGCCCCTGGAATGGGGGATTCCTCCTGCCTCTGCCAGGTGCTCATGACCCTGGCATCAGCCCTGGCCTGGCTGCTCCTGCTCTGAGCTCCCTGCCATGGTCATTGCTGGTGCTGGAGGGCAGGAGGGAGGGATTCAGTGCAAACCTGGGAGGTGCCAGTGGGCTCAGAGATGGGTGGAGGTGACAGTGACACAGTGACGGGAGGTGCAGATGGACACAGGGACAAGACAACACCTCTGGGAAAACCTCTTGGAAATTTGGGTGTAAAATAGACACGGACACAGACAGACAGACACAGAATGCTGCAAAGCATTTCCCAGCTGTCTTAGGTTGGACATGGGGGGGTGTATTCTATTCCTATCTGATGGGGCAGTTATCTTCTGTTAATTGGGCAGTTTTCTTTATCTCTTCCACAACCAATCCTCTCTCCCAGGAGATATCTTCTGTGCATGGGCCATTGAGTGTCACTGCATGACTGATAAAATTCCATCATCCCATTGTGAGAAGCTCCGCCCAGAGGGAGGAGCCAAGCATTCCTACCTGGATATAAGCAGAGAGCTGGAAGACCAGAGTCAGCCTTTTCCACTGCATTCCCAGAGGAAGACCAGGCCCAGCACCACCACCACTGGATCTTCAGAGGAAAACCCCACCCTTCTACAGGATCCCTGCTTCAACAGAGCCACACCTGTCACTGCAGGAGGACTGCAGCCACCGTTTATTGGGACTGCTACCGCCACTGTGACCCACAGGGTGTCAGGTCGTATTCTGAATCTGTCAGTGTTTTTCCTTTGTACTATTGCATTGTCCTTGTCCTTCCTCCCTCAGATAAGGAGCTGAGGATGGAGACCAGGGAGGACAAATCCCTGCAGCAGAACCTCGTGGAAGAGGCTGCTTTGAGTAACTCCACGGCACAAGAATCCAATGGGGAGAAAAAGTCCAAGAGATCTCACATGAGGAGGGGCACCAAACCCAGCCCAGGGTGCTCTGAGGAGGAAAGACCCACCCTGTGCCAGGAAGGTGGACAGAGCTTCAGCCAGGACTCAGAGCTGGTGGTCCATGAGCAGCTTCACAATGGGGAGAAGCCCTACAGGTGCTTGGAGTGTGGGAAGAGCTTCAGGCAGAGCAGCGCCCTGATCCGCCACCAGATGATCCACACCGGGGAGAGGCCCTACGAGTGTTCTGAGTGTCAGAAGAGGTTTCACACCAGCTCCCATCTCCTCCTGCATGAGCGGATTCACACAGAGGAGAGGCCCTTCCGCTGCCCGGACTGCGGAAAGGGCTTCACCCGCAACACCCACCTCATCACCCACTGGCGCATCCACACTGGGGAGAGGCCCTACAAGTGTCCCCAGTGTGGGAAGAGCTTCACCCAGAGCTCTGCCTTGACCAAACATCAGCGGAGGCACAGGTAAGGGAAGCCTTGCAAATGCCCCCACTGCAGGAAAAGCTTCTTGCACTGCTCGAGCTTCATCCCCCATTGGAGTACCCACATTTGGAAGAACCCTGGTGATCCGTGTTCCCTGTGATCAATGCTGGGAAGACACCTGTCCCTTTTCCTGCCCCTGCCAATGACATGATGTGGGTCCAAGGACATGAGGGTCTGGCCATGGCTGCGTCATTACATTCACTCCCATCTCAGGTCATTGCCAGGGGTAGGAAAGGGACTCTCTCTCTCCCTGAGGAGAAGGGTTACATTTCCAGGCAGGAGGGAATAAGTGGCTGGGAAGAGACAGTCAGTGCTGATGTAGTTTTCCCTGTAAATAGTTTTTCTTACCCATTCTCTGTTCACTATTGTTTTTGTTCTTGTTTGTTCTTTATCTTGTTGCTGTTCCCAGTAAATTGTTCTTATCCCAGCCGGGGATCTTTGACTTTTGTGCTTTCCATGGGAGGCAGGAGGGCAGCGAGGGCAGCGCGGTTTTAGCAGGAGCAGGAAATTGGGGAATCCCATTCCTGAAGCCCGGCCCATGGAGACTGAGCATCCCAGCTGGTGCCAGCCCTGGTGGCCATGGCAGCAGCCTTGGGAGCGGGTCCCTGGCTGGGGCTGTGGGAACCTCTTCCCTCTGGTGCCCAGGGACAGGAGTGGAGGGAACGGCTGCAGCTGAGTCGGGGCAGGCTCAGGTTGGATGTCAGGAAAAGGTTTTTGCCCAGAGGCTGCTGGGGCCCTGCCCAGGCTCCCCAGGGAAGGCTCCCAGCTCCAGGGCTCTCTGAGCTCCAGCAGCGTTTGGGCAGCGCTGCCAGGCCCAGGCTGGCATTGTTGGGCTGTCCTGTGCAGGGCCCAGCAGTTGGACTCGAGGATCCTGATGGGTCCCTCCCAGCTCAGCCAATTCTGTGGTTCTGGGATCCCATGAGCCTGGGGATGGGGCTGCCAATGGTTGCCATGGCAACGGGCTCTGGCTGCAGGCCTGAGCTGGTGTCCATGGCAACCAGCCCTGGCATGGGGTCTGCATGGAGGTGCTGAGGGAGTGACCATAGCAACAGGGGGCTGGTGATGGTTGCCATGGAAACTGACCATAGCAACAGGGGGCTGGTGATGTTTGCCATGGAAACTTACCATAGCAACAGGGGCCTGGTGATGGTTGCCATGGAAACTGACCATAGCAACAGGGGGCCTGGTGTGGTTGCCATGGAAACTGACCATAGCAACTGTGGGCTGGTGATGGTTGCCATGGAAACTGACCATAAAACAGGCGGCTGGGGAGGGTTGCCATGGAAACTGTCCAGAGCAATGGGTTCTTGTGATGTTTGCCTGCTAAGGAACTGAATTGCCACAGGCACTCAGAGAGGCTCCATGGGTGTCACCCTGATTTTTTAAGATTTTCTAAGATATTGACATTCTTGTAGTGAACTTTCTCACACGCTTGCTGTAAATAACTCATTGGTTTGCATTCCTTTATGGAGGAGGAGAAAGTTGATGGACTCTTGGTTTGTCCAGTGTCATTGGACAGGTGGCACTGTCACCCTCCAATCCACTGTCACTCTTGGAAAACTATAAATGTTGGAGTCAGAAAATAAACTTCCCATTTTTTTTTCACCATGAGAACAGCAGTGTGTGCTTGTGTTCTTTTGTGTCCTATAGCAACACATGGGGACATTCCAAGAGTCTCCAGGCTGTTCCAGAGCTGGAATGTCACACACAGAGACAGGGGCTCCATGGAGACCTCCCAGGGCTTTCTGGGGATGGGAAAGAGCCCTGTGCTCAGAGGCAGCCACAGCCCATTCCATGGTGACATCCCAGGGCACCTTGGGCTGCACAGGCACCGATCTGTCACCGGCACTCACGGGGGCTCCACGGTGACATCCCAGGAGTCCCCAGGCTGCCAAAGAGCCAGGATGTCCCAGACACTCACAGGGGTTCCTGTCATGGGCAGAGTGGGAGCTTCAGGCAAAAGTTTTATTTCTTGTTTGGAGAAAATCCTGCTGAGCCATGAGGTGGAGAAATGACACCCAGCAGCCACCAAAGAACCCCAGAAACCCTGCAGCACCCCTGGACTTCTAAAATTCCTTCTCAGAGAGGAGACTGGGAGTGGCTGGATCCAATCCCAGCCCAGACATTGACAAAGGTGCAAACCATTGGACAGGTGGAATTGAACTTTAATGCAATTTGTTCCACAGAGTTAATGATGGAATACCAGTTAGATTTCTAAAAATGCAGCTCTGATTGATTCTGATCACAATTAGACAGAAAGATCTTGATCAGAGTTATTTCCTCCACAGCACAGGAGCTCCAACAATTAGAATATTCTGCTCTAGGAAGCAATTTTGAAGTCAACAGGGCCTTGCTGGAGTTGTTGGAGCCCATTGCAGGCAGAGCCTCCTGCTGCAGCAGGAACTGCCTTTCCTGTGCCATGGGCAGGGCAGGTCCCGCTGCAGGAAAAGCCCCAGGCCAGCCCCAGCACAGGGAAGGCCTCGGGCACAAGGGCAGAGTGCCGTGCTGGGAGCTGTGCCAGGGAGAGCCTGAGGCACCAAAGGCACCTTGGCAGCAGCAGCTGCTTGCAGGCCATGGCCAGAAGCCTCCCTTGGCAGCCCGGCCTGGTGGCCACCACTGCAGAGCTGCTGCCTCAGGGCTCATTCCTGCCTGGGCTCTGAAAAGCCACTTGTGCTCCAGGAGCCTGACTGGGAAGCCATTGGCCCCAGCACCTTGGGGACAAGATATTAATGACAAAACTCTTCCTGCCAGCAGAGCCAAGGCAGGGGCAGAGCAAAGGGGAGAGCCAGGCCCAGGGCACAGGGCTGCAGTGGTGATGGCTGTGAGGTCACTGCCCCTGCAGCAGCCTGGCTGCCCTCAGCAGACATTCTGGCCAGAAGCCTTGTGAGGGCCCCCAGCACAGCAGAGAACCCACACAACAGGAATTCCATCCTTGGGGAGGGGATGGGGTTTCCCTGTGTCAGGTTGCACAAAGTTCCTGCTCTTGGACAATTCCTGGGATGGCACATCCACTTCTCTGGAAGAACAGTTGCACTTTTGTTCCACTCTCATCATTGTAAAATATTTCTTTCTTCTAACAAATGTAAATCCAGCCTCATTCACTTTAGACATATTGACCCTTGTTATGCCACTACAAGATTTGGGTGAAAATACCTTTGATCACTATTTTCCCATTTTCACAGACCTTGGAGAGTACCCAAAAATCTCCCAAGATGGGGTTTGGAGGTCTCATCACATAACCAGCAGGTAGAGGCTGCAGGCTCTGGGCTCAGGGGTGTGGAGACTGAGGGCAGAGCAGGAGTAGCCTGGCAGGGGCTGAAGGGTGGTTTCAGAGAGGCTGGAGCTTTTCTTCCTAGAGGATATAAGCATGAGAAGGAAACAATGGCACCGAGGGCAGCTGGGAGGCGCAGAGTGGCAGCAGCAGAAAGGAATTTCCCTGCCAGGGCAGGGCTGTGGTGCAGCCGTCCCCCAGCAGGAGCCTGGAGCAGCCCCAGGCTTTGTGTGGGCAGGCAGGGGCAGGCAGGAGGCAGAGCTGTCAGCAAAGGAAGGGCCCAGCCAGGTGGGGCAGCCGGGGGATGCCGACAGCCTGCAGGGACAGAGGCGCAGGGCAGGGACACCGTGGGACAGCCTGGGCTGCACAGGGCACAGGGATGGGCAGCAGCTGCAAGACAGCCCTGCCAGAGCCAACTTGGGCAGCACTTTGGCCATGGCTGCTGGCCCTGGGCCATGAGGAGGGGACAAGTGACCCTTGCAGCCCTGGGGCCTCATTGCCTCCTTGTCCCTGCTCAGCAGCCTGGCAGGGGCTGCCCCATGGTCCTGCCCTTGGCATTGCCCATCCCCACATGCCAGTGCCCATCCTGGGAAGAGCCCTGAGCAAGGAGGGAGGGACAGGATCTGCCTGGCCAGGGGCTGGGGCTCAGGCCTTGGTCCTTTGCATTCCTGAAACACATCCAGGTTTGCTCAGCACCAGAGACTACTTTGCCTTTCTTCTCCCCTCCTGTCATCAGTGCTTCCAGGGATCTGCTCTACCTGGAACTGGGGACCTTTTCTCAGTCATATCCCTTACAGAGATCTCTTTAAAGTACAAGAAACTTCAGTGTTTCAATCTGACTTTTAATTGTTAAGAGGTTTTTGAGCACACTCTGAGGGACTGATGAGTCGGATGCAAACAGCACCAAAGCCCCAGAGGGTCATTAAAGTCCTTGTGCTGTGTCTGTGCTGCTGAGCTGGGCCAGGCTCCTGGCCCAGAGGCAGCTTCTGGCAAGGGCAGCGCTGCAGAGAGACAGCTCTGGCCAGGAGCAGCTCCTGTGCACAGCCCAGCAGGGCTGGGGCACTGCCAGGGCCCCTCAGGGACACCAGCAGGGCACAGACAGAGCTCACAGGGGCTCAGCACTGGCAGGGGCTGTGGCATGTCTCAGAGGGGGCTGTGTCACAGCAGCACCTCTGTGGCTGTGTCATAGAGGCACAGAGCAGCTGGGATGTCAGCAAGGGGCTGTGTGACAGCACAGAGTGGGCTGTGTGAGGTCACAGATTGGGCTCTGACATCACAGTGTTTGTTGTGTGAGTTCATTGAGCAGCTACAGCATCATAGAGGGGCCTGTGTGACATCACAGTGCAGGCTGTGACATCATGGCATGGCTGTATGACATCATGGAGCAGGCTGAGAGGTCATGGTTTGTGCAGTGACTTTACAGAGGGATAGTATGACATCACAGAGAGGATTGCATGACTTCACTGAGGGGGTTGTGACATCACAGATCAGGCTGTGACATGATAGGGTAGGATGTGATGTCATAGAGCAGATTCTACCATAATGGAGGCTGGCTCTGTTACATCAGAGAGTGGCTTGTTGACATCACTGGGTGTCTGAGTAACATCACAGAACTGGCTGTGACATCATTGGATGACTTTGTGACATCACAGTGCAGGTGTATGACATCACAGAGTGATATGCCAGCGTTGGCTCTGTGACACAGGATGGCTTTGTGACATCCCAGAGTGGGCTGCAGACATCACAGGAGGCAGTGTGACATCAGAGGGGCTGTGTGACATCAGAGGGGCTGTGTGACATCACAGGGGCTGTGTGAGGTCACTGGGGCTGTGTGATATCACAGGAGGCCGTGTGACATCACAGGGGCTGTGTGACATCACAGGGGCTGTGTGAGGTCACTGGGGCTGTGTGACATCACAGGGGCTGTGTGAGGTCGCTGGGGTTGTGTGATATCACAGGAGGCCGTGTGACATCACAGAGGCTGTGTGACATCACAGGGGCAGTGTGAGGTCACTGGGGAGGTCACTCTGCCCCGGCCCCCCTCACAGTTCCCCCCAGAGCAGTCCAACCCTGCTCGTGCACAGCGGGGTCCCCTGTCCCCCTGGGTCCCCCCGCCCCCGGCCCCGCAGCCTCCCCCAGAGGATGTTCCACGAGATCGACCCCAGAGCCTGACACGGGGACGGGGGGCCGGGGCCCTGGGGGTGGCACAGGGGGACAGGGACCCCCCGGCAGCGTCCCCGTGTCCCCCAGGGCCAGAGCCTGGGCCAGGGCTCCTTCACCCTGTTACAAACGAGGGGCTGAGAGTGCTGAAAAAATCCCCAGCAAGGGATCAGCAAAAAACAGATTTAATATTAAGCGACAGCACCAGAGAGTTCCTTGGCAAGAGTCACTCTGCTCCTGAGTGGACACTTCAGGCACACCAAGGAAACAAACTAACTACAAAAACAAACAAAATCCAGGCAGTCAAATGAGAAATGAACCAAGAACAGTCTATGTTTGTATGCCTGTGTGTGTTCTGAAAAGACAGTGACAGCAAGGATAAAAGGAATACAGCCCAAAAGCTAAACTGATCTCAAATTTAACAGGAACTGACTGACACCTTATACTTCAGCATTTAGCAAAAGAACAGCACTTAACACTATTACACCTTACTTATAACTTATGACTTAATCATTTCACAGTGGAATAACACGTAACAATATTCAACTTAGCTTATAACTTATATTAAACCTAACAACTTAGCAAAAGAACAACTCTTCGCAGCATTTAACTTAGCTTACAGCTTATGACTCACCCTTACCTACAGGCCTGACTGGCTCAGCTATCCAAGGCACTCAAACCCCTCAGAGAGCAGCACTTCTGCCACATTTCCCCAGCACAGGCACTCCTGTGTGCACACTGACACAAAGAGTCAGTGCGAGGCACCTGTGAGCAATTCCCCTGAGGGCAGGGAATGCTCCCTGAGGATGCTTTGGCATCTCCCCAGCGGGCAAAGGGCTGAGCCTGGAGGAGTGGGGGGATCGGCCCAGGCTCCGTCGTTGTTGGGGATCCCCGAGTGCAGCAAACGGGAGAGTTCCCGGCTGGGAGAGGCCCCACTCAGAGGGAGTGGCTGGCCCAGGAGAGCTCCAAGGGCTCCTTTTGGAGCGCTGTTTGCAGGGCCCGAGAGGGGCTTCAGTGCCAGCAATGGCTCATCCTGGCCGCACTTGGCATCAGCAGCTTTCTTTGGCAGGGTGAGAACAGGGATCTTGTGCCACAGAGGGAACAGAAACAGCTCCCAGGGCTGCTCCTAAAGGAACCAGGAGCTGGCTGGGCAGCAGCAGTGCCTGGAGCAGGCAGTGTTTGTGATGAGCTGCAGAGGAGCTGAGCCCAGGGGCTGTTGGCCAAGGCCGAGGCCCAAGGAGCATTTCTCAGCTGGCAGGGCGGCCTGAGAAGGGGAGGGGGGAATGCAGCAGCACAGGGCCATGGAACCAAGGGACCATTGTGACACTGTGGGGCCCTGTGAGACCAAGGGACCATTGTGACACTGTGGGGCCCTGTGACACCAAGGGACCATTGTGACACTGTGGGGCCCTGTGAGACCAAGGGACCAGTGTGACACTGTGGGGCCCTGTGAGACCAAGGGACCAGTGTGACACCATGGGGCCTTGTGAGACCAAGGGACCATTGTGACACCGTGGGGCCCTGTGACACCAAGGGACCATTGTGACACTGTGGGGCACCATGGAATCATGGAGACCATTGTGACACTGTGGGGCCTCATGAAACCAAGAGGCCTTTGTGACACTGCAGGGCTGCACGGAACCAAGGGGCCATTGGGACATTGTGAGGCCTTCTGCCATCAGTGGTCCATTGTGACACTAAGAAACCAAGGGGGACCATTGGGACACTGCAGGGCTGCATGGAACCAAAGGTCCAGGGTGACACAGAGAGGCCGCCTGTCATCAATGCTCCATTGTGACACTGTGGAGCCAAAGGAGACCATTGTGACACCACAAACCCCCATGGGCCAAAGGTCCATTGTGACATTGCAGGGCTCAGGGAACAGAGGAGTCACGTGACATTGTGGGGCCTGGGGGAACCACAGAGACCATTGTGACACTGCAAGGCCTCATGGAATCGTTGGGACCATTGTGACACTGCAGGGCCTTCTGGAGCCTCAGGGCCATTGTGACACTGCTGGATCCCATGGAAGCAAGTCACCATTATGGAACTGTGGGGCTTCATGCATCCAAGGCACAATTGTGACACTATGGGGCCCCCACAAAAGCAAGGGAACACGGAACAGGTCTGTCTGGTTTCGCCTCCCATGGGCCACCTGACTGGTCCGACTAATCTTGGCATGTTGAGGGTCTCTTCTCATCTGCTGCAGAAACACTGGGGCTCTGTGCTTTCCTTCCTATGGAAAAGAACTCTCCTTCTCCTCCAGGCACCCGTGGACAGAACTGGGATTTCACCTCCAAAATTCCTTATATTCAGAGATTGTTCCAATAGGAATATTGCCAGGACAAGTCTGTCTGGCAGTGGTTTCACAAGAGTCACCTCTCATCTGTCCCTAAAACCCCAGGGAAGGCTCCATGCTCTCCTTCCTATGGGAAAGAACTGTCCTGCTTCTCCAGGTTTCCATGGCTGAGATTGGGGTTCCATCTCCAAAATTCCTTTAATCGAAAGACTGCTCCCAGACAAAAGCTGCCATTCCTGACAAGTCTGGCTGGCCTTGGCCTAATGAGGCTCTCACCTGCCTTCCAAACACTGGGGCTCTGTGCTTTTCTTCCTGTGGAAAAGAACTGTCCTTCTAGTCCAGGTGCCCATGGCCAGAACTGGGATTTCACCTCCAACATTCCTTATTGTGACAGACTGGAGGAGATTGTTGGCTTGAAATATTTTGTGTGTGGGGAGGAAGGGGCAGGTCCACCCCTGCCCTGCCCTGGAACCCCAGCCCTGCCCTGCCCTGGAACCCCAATCCCCCCAGAGCCTCTATCCCAGCCCAGCAGTGTCTGCCAGTCCCTGGCACAGCACAGGCAATGCTCCACAGCCACCTCTGCAGTCCCAGCCCCGCTCCTGAGGGACCAAATGAGCCCAAGTCCCACCCGGGGGAAGGGCCCAGGGAGACCAAGGAGTATTTCAGGCTGACCACAAGGTGAGCAAACATCTTGACCCTACTCCTCTTGGAATTTCCATCTGAACACTGCTGGAATCCAGGAGTTGGTACCTGTGTGTGTGCTTCTCTGTATCTTTTCTGTCTTTAGCTCTCTCTATGTCTTCTTCTATTTCTGTCCTCATGCAAATTTTGAGTAACTTAAAATTGAACAGACTTAAAGTTTATGTAGTTGAATGGGCCAAGGTAATTCTTTGAGAAGTGTTTTCTGCTGATTGAATGTGACATTAAACCATTTGCCAAAGTTTCTCTAATGTTCTAAAAGTAGCAGTAAAGGCTGTTTGGTTGTTTTGAGCTCTTGAGGATTTCCTGTCAGTATTTCTCCAGTGTGTCCAACTCAGGGTACAGAAACAATTGTAATTCCTTTTAAATGTCTCCTTGAGAGAATTGTTTCAGGGAGGGGAATCAGGGCTTGTCTGTCCTGCTTGGCCCAGCCCAGGCAGGGCTTTCCCAGCCACATCCCACACTCCATTGCCCAGCTGGAGCCGCTGGTGCCTCTGAGTTGTGCTGCCCCAGCCCCAGGGACGCTCTCCTTGTCTGCCCATTCCCCCACGGTCTCTGGGCAGGGATGGCTCAGGGGGGGCTGCTGACATCCTCAGCACCTTGGAGGCTGCTGCTGAATTTCACTGCTCCAGAGGCTTGTTCAGCCTTCAGCTCTTGAGTGCAGGAATTCAGTGTCCCAGGGCTCATTAACATTCAGAACACCTTAACAAAAGCCAAACCTCTGGGAATAATTTGATTTTAATTTTAAAATCTTTTGTGGTTGATTGATTATACAGATCTCAGTAGTATATCCACAGTGAATGCAATATATTTAAAATGACAGTGAGAAAAGATTTTTCAGATCTTGTTTAGGTTTTTTTTCCCTTGTTAATTTATTGATATGTGCAATCTCCAATTGACACTGACTCCAAGTACCTCCTCATGCAGTTTGAATAGACATGAAAATCAAGACCCTTCATGGCTGACAATCAATCAGTCTCTGTCCCTACTCCCACCCCACCATTTCCCCCATCCAAGCCCTGGCACTCAGAGCAGCCTTGTGCAAATCTGAGCTCCCTCCAGCCCAGGCTGCTCCTGCAGCTTTCAGCTCCTTGGCTCCAGCTCCCACCTGCTTTCCTTGGAGAAGGAGCTGCCCGAGACACAGAGGGATGTTAATTTCTTGTCAGCCAACAAAGCCAAGGGAAGGCACATCTCCATCAAATGCAAAAGTCATTCCTCTGCTGGATATTAAATCCACTTTCCACAGCAGACAGCCTCAGAGCAATGGAAAACACCTTCTGTGCCCAGCACAGATCCCAAGGTCCCCCCAAACCCTCCCTGCCCCAATTCTGCCCGGATTTGCTCTTTGCACACACGAGTCACAGGCTGAAGTCAGGAGCTCCCTCCATGGCCAGAGGGAGGAAAAGAGAGAAAGGGGATGAAGAGCTCTCCTGCGCAGAGCCAAGGTCCAAGTGCAGCCCCTGCAGTGGGAGCCACAACTCATCAGGTTTGTGTCCTTTGGGCTCAGGGACTGGTGACACTCAGAGGCACAGAAAGGTTTCTTGCCAACAAACACAAGTTGAACATTTGAACAGCTTAATAACCATCACAGCTCTTTCCTCAGCTCTCTGGGATGTCCCAGCAGCATCTGACACGTCCACCATCCTGAAGGGGATTTCCATACAGGAACTGTTATAGACAGACAAAAGAAAAGGTAATTCTGTGATAGATATAAGCACAATTAAATTATTGTCTAATGTGCTACTTATTTGAACTTCAGAAAGACTGGGCAACTCACTGAAGGTCAAAGCATGAAATCAGTCAGCTGAGAGGCACTTGAATCACCAGAAAGCATCTGGAGGAGGAAATCTGGGAGGAATGGGAAGAATATAGATCCATCTGGTCTAGTGAAGACATGCCCTTAGACATGACCATTTTACCAGGAGGGCTGGAAACACCTGATGGAAAACAGAGATTAAATATTAGACTGAATATTGGTGACACAAGTAGATGGGAAGATCAGTATTCCTTCTCCTTCTGCCCTCAGTACACTTCCAGGAAATCCTCCTTCCTGGTGGCAAACTTTGCCATTTCTCAAAAGTACTCAAGTGACCCAGATAATAAAGAATGTTGGGGGCAAAGCTGGAGGGGAAGATCAGTATTTCTTTCCCTGCCATCTGTAGAAGAATCCAGTAGATCCAGGAAATTCCTGTTATTGATGGGAAAATTTTGCAATTGCTTTAAAGTACTCAAATAACCCAGATAATAAAGATTTGATGTATATTATGAAACTAACAGGTATCAAAACCTGTGGCCCTTTCCAGGCAGACATCACCTTTGTGCCCATGAACAGCCAGCACCACTTGTGCCCTGAGGTGCCCAGCTGGGATTGGATCTCTCAGAGAGCACCTGAGGGAGAGCAGAGCACCTTGCAAGCTGCAGGTCCCTGACAGCCCCGCAGGGCTCCTGTCCCATCAACATCTGCTCTGCTCCAGTCTGAAACAGGGCCCAGCATGGTGCTGGGATCATCAGAGAGCTGAGGTGTGTGCTGGAATTCAATGCCCAACCTTGCTCCTTCTGTGATTCTCTGGAACCAGCCATGGAGCAGTTGTGAGAGCCTGGGGACAATGGAATCAAGGGGCCATTGCTCCATTGCAAGGACTCTGGGAACTGAGGGAACAATTGTGACACTGGGTGCCCCATGGAATCAAGAGTCCCTGGTGACACTGCAGGACCTTGTGTCACCAGGGCCCCATTGTGGCACTGCAGCACCGAGGAATTCAATGTGGCACTCTGAGGCCTCATGGAGCCAAGAGGCCACTGGGACCCTGCAGGGCCTTGTGGAACCATGCAGAGCATTGTGACAGAACTGGACGTGGTGTCATGATGGGGCCATTGTGACACTGCAGGGCCCCACGGAACCAAGGGGCCAGTGCTGCTCCTCAGGGACTCCTGGAATGAAGGAAACATCTTTGACACTGTGGTGGCCCTTGGGACCAAGAGGCCACTGTGACACTGTGGAACCAAGGAGAGCATTGCTGCACTGCCAGACCTCATGCAACCAAGGATCCATTGTGACACTGCAGGGCCTGGGGGGACCAAGGGCCATTGTGACACTGCAGGGCCCAAGGATCCAAGGGACTGTGTGACACCAAGGGGTTCCATGGAACCAAAGGAACAGTTTGATACTGGGAGGATTCATGAAATCATGGAGACCATTGGGACATTCTGGGGCCTCATGGAACCATGGTGACACCAAGCTGGGTGTGAGTGTGGATCTGCTGGAGGATAGGAGGGCTCTGCACAGGGCCCTGGACAGGCTGGATCCAGGGCCCAAATCCAACAAGGTGAGGTTGAACAAGTCCAAGTGCCGGGTCCTGCACTTTGGCCACAACAACCCCTGCAGCACTACAGGCTGGGGACAGAGGGGCTGGAGAGCAGCCAGGCAGAAAGGGACCTGCAGGGACTGGTGGACAGCAGGCTGGACATGAGCCAGCAGTGTGCCCAGGTGGCCAAGAAGGCCAATGGCTCCTGGCCTGGATCAGGAATGGTGTGGCGAGCAGGAGCAGGGCAGAGATGGGCTGTTTGCAGGGGACAGAACAGGGGTGGGCAAGAGGAAGAAATGTGTACCAGGGCATAGTAAAGAAAGCAAAGGTGAAGCCAAGGAAATGCTCAGGACAGTTTGGGGGGTGGCTGCCAGGCAGCCCTGGCTCTGAGCAACCGCGTCTGCAGTGGGACAGGAAAGTCCCAGCTGATGGGAACAAACTTTCTGGCTGACTGCAGAGGCCAGGACAAAGCTGAGTGGTTTCCCTGGTGTCCCCCAGGCCTTGCTGGCCCCAGGGGCTGATGGCATCTGTGCTCCCTCAGGTTCATGTCCCCACAGCAACAGCATGGGGGTGCTCCCCCTGCTGTGTGCAATGCAAACAGGGGCTGCTGAGCCAGTGCTGCCGTGTCTGTGCCTGCAAGGATGGGGCACCTGTGGGAGCTGGGGAGAGGCCAGGGCTGCAGAGGGGGGATGTTGTTGGCAGCTCCATGAGGACGCTCTGGGACGCTGCCCTGGGCTGTCCAGCGCACTGGGGATGGATCAGCCCCTGCTCTGCTGCTCCTTCCCCTCTCCCCCAGGGCCCTTGCAGAGCCCCAGCCATGCTGTTTGCCCCCAGCCTGCCCACGGCCAGCCTGGGGCTGCTCACGGGGCTTTTCTGTGCTGAGCATTGGCCTGGGCGTGTTCTTGAGAGAGCCTGGGCAAGGAGCCTGGAGCCCCCAGGGCCTGGCCTGAGGCGTCAGCGCTGCCCCAGCAGTGCCCAAGGCCTGTCCCTGCTGCAGCCCCGGCACTGCCACCCCCAGGGCTGTGCCCGGCCCCGAGAGCACTCAGGCCCTGCAGCAACACACAGGGCCACCAGGGCAGTGGGGCAGGGCCACGGCAGCAGCGCTGGCAACACCAAGTGCTGCTGCTGCTGCTGGGCACAGCTGCTGGGCCAGCCCTGATCTGCCCCCAGCTCTGCACACAGACATTGCTGCTGCAGCTCCAGAGAAGGCAACAAAAGGGCATCTCTGCAGAAAACTCTGCTGGGATGTTCTTTTAGTTCATTTAAAGCCCCTCATTGACACAGTCTGTGGCCAAGGGAACGTGAAGAAATAGCGCAAACATTGACATTTCCTTGTGGATGATATGAAAAGAGTAAAACAAAGAAAAAGAACCTCCACTGTGAAACCAACAAGAAGTATCAAAATTACTTTTATTACAAGTGATTGGCAGAAATTGGCCAGCAGTTTAATGTTTCTGAAACCTTCCAGTCATCAGTCTCCATACTGCAGCCTTGAGCTCCTGGTTCCTCAGGCTGTAGATGAGGGGGTTCAGGGCTGGAGGCACCACTGAGTACAGAACTGAAAGGGCCAAATCCAGGGATGGGGAGGACATGGAGGGGGGCTTCAGGTAGGCAAACGCTGCAGTGCTGAGGAACAGAGAGACCACAGCCAGGTGAGGGAGGCAGGTGGAACAGGCTTTGTGCCGTCCCTGCTCAGAGGGGATCCTCAGCACAGCCCTGAAGATCTGCACATAGGAGAAAACCATGAACACAAAACAGCCAAATGCCGAACAGGCACTAACAGCAAGAAGCCCAAGTTCCCTGAGATAGGATTTGGCACAGGAGAGCTTGAGGATCTGTGGGATTTCACAGAAGAACTGGCCCAGGGCATTGCCATGACACAGGGGCAGGGAAAATGTATTGGCTGTGTGCACGAGAGCATAGAGAAAGGCACTGGCCCAAGCAGCTGCTGCCATGTGGGCACAAGCTCTGCTGCCCAGGAGGGTCCCATAGTGCAGGGGTTTGCAGATGGACACGTAGCGGTCGTAGCACATGATGGTTAGGAGGCAAAGCTCTGCTGAGATGAAGAACACAAAGAAAAAGAGCTGAGCAGCACATCCTGTGTAGGAGATGTTCCTGGTGTCCCAGAGGGAATTGTGCATGGCTTTGGGGACAGTGGTGCAGATGCAGCCCAGGTCGCTGAGGGCCAGGTTGAGCAGGAAGAAGAACATGGGCGTGTGCAGGTGCTGGCCGCAGGCTACGGCGCTGATGATGAGGCCGTTGCCCAGGAGGGCAGCCAGGGAGATGCCCAGCAAGAGGCAGAAGTGCAGGAGCTGCAGCTGCCGCGTGCCTGCCAATGCCAGCAGGAGGAAGTGCCTGATGGAGCTGCTGTTGGGCATTTGCTGTGCCTCAGCATGGGGATCTGTAAGAAAAGCAATCATGGAATAGTTGGGTTTGGAGAGGACTTGAAATATCCCAGCACAGCTTAGGGGCACTTTCCCCCACTGCCTGCCCAGGGCTCTGCTGCCTGGAGCTGTCCCTGCCAGCAGCTGCTTCCCTGTGCCCAGGGCTGGGCCCTGCCAGTGCTGCCAGAGCCCAGCCCAGCCCTGGGGGCTCAGCTCTGCCCTGCAGACCCCTCCCAGCTCAGGCACTGCCCAGGGGCAGCTCTGGCTCTGCAGGCTCTGATGGGCCCTGTGCTTATTTCTCTCACTGCCTGGTTTATTCAGATCTCAGAGAATTTTTTGTTTTCTCTACGTTAACTGAGAGATGAATATCTATGGGCAATATCCAATCCAGGCAAGCCAGAGCAGTAGAATAAAAAGCAGGATTTTCTCTTCTTATGCAGCCCCTACCTCGCTGTGCTCCCTGTATAATCTACTTGGAAATGTTCTGCAGTTAAATGCCATGCTGGGAGCAGTCCTGAACAATGCAGCATCCTCACCACACAAGGAGAACACTTCCAAGCCTGACCAGCTGTCTCCTCCCACCCAGACCTTGTCCTCCAGTGCTGGGAGCAGCTGCCAGGGCTGGCTGAGAGCTGTCCCTGGCAGGCAGCAGAGTCCCTGCCCCAGCACAGCGCCCTGGGCTGCAGGACCTGCTCTGCAGGACAGCCCTGGGCACCCCTGGCTGCTCTGCACAAGAGACAATCAGAGAATGTACTCACAGGGTCTGTAGGCATTGGGATGTTCCAGCTGTAGGAGATCACTCCAGGAGCTGCAGCTGCATTGTCCTGCAGCCAGAGGTTCCTGTGCCAAGGGCTGGCAGTGATTGTGCCCCAGGCACTTCTCAGCACCTTCCCAGCCCTGACTGATTGAAGCTCTCTGTGCCTCTGAGCTGTGCCCGGGGTGGCTGCAGGCAGTGCCCCAGCCCTGCTGGGCTGGAGAAAAGCTGCTCATCAAGAGAAATGTGCTTTTGAAGCTCTTCTTGTTTACCAGGAGCTGCCTGTGTGCCAGGAGCCCAGCCCAGCTCAGCAGCACAGACACAGCACAAGGACTTTAATGAACCTCTGGGGCTTTGTGCTCAGGCCCTGAACATCAGTCCCTGAGAGGGAGCTGAAGAAATCTCTGCAGAACTCCAAGTCAGAATCCAACTCCAAAGTCTCTTGGACTTTTAATGGGTCCCACTGAGGGACACCACTGAGAAAGTGTCCCCAGGCCCCAGGCAGAGCAGAGAACTGCAGGCAGTGCTGACAGGTGGGGACAAGGAGAAGCCAAGTCTTGGTGCCCTGGGGCACAGCAGGGTCTGTGCCACCAAGGGCTGGCAGGAGACACCTTGTCCTGAGGCCCTGGGGCCTCCTGGCACAGCCCCAGCCAGGCTGGGCACTGTCAGTCCCTTGTCCTGCCCTCAGCATCCCCCCCCAGCCCACATCCCAGTGGCCTCAAGGATCTGCTGGAAGGAGTCCCTGGGGAGCCTTGCTCAGGAATGGCCCTGGGGGCTCCTGAATGCTCCCTGCAGGGACTACAGGCTTTTCAAAGGACTTTGGGTTTGGCTTTTGCCTTGCAGTCTCTGAGAGGTTTGTGCAATCATGGCCTCCAATTATCTCCTTTAATGAGTCCCTTGAGATTCTCTGTCTGTTGCAGCATTCGTTGGAACTCATTAATACTTCAGGGTACTTCAGTTTTTTAAGCTACTTGGTGTTTCCCTTTTGATACAGACTCTGTGAGAAAGATTGTGCAGTCACAGCCTCCAATTATCTGCTGTAATTAGTCCCTTGAGAGACTTTATCAGTAATGACACTCAGTGGGCTCATTAATGCTTCAAGGTACTTCAGTTATTTTAAGGTACTTAGTTTTTTCCTTTTGATTCAGACTCTGTGACAGGTTTGTGCAATCATGGCCCCAATTATCTGCTTTAACGAGTCCCTTGAGAGCTTTGTACTGACACTCAGTGGGGCTCATTAACACTTTGAGATACTCAAGGTTTTTAACGTACTTTGGATTTTCCTTTCCACACTGCATCTCTGAGAGGTTCTTGTGCCATCCTGGCCTCCAGTTCTGTCCTCCAAGGAGTCCATGAGGAGCCTGTGTTGGGGATGGACCTGAGTGGAACCCATTAATGCCTGGAGACACTTTGGGTGTTTCCTCTGACTTTGACTCAGGGAAAGGTTTGTGCAGTCTCCTCTCATGACCTGAGATTCCAGGGCTCAGCTCCAAATGCACTACGGGGCTCATGAGGATCAAGCAAGTCCTGACAAACCGGGGCTCTGCCTTGATTTCCCTCTGCTCTAACGCAGTTCATCAGTTCATCAGAAATATTTCTGTAGCAGTTTTGCTTTGCCAATTGAGATTTCTTGGAGAATGCAGCAGTTATTGTGGTGGGTTCAGTGTTGGCTAATTACCAGTGCCCTCACTAGAATATCCTTTCTCATTTCCTGCGGTGAGATAGGATTAGGAGAAAGGCAAAACAGGCTCAAAACTTGTAAAGGGAATAAAGAAAAGTTTATTAACAGCAACAAAAGAAAGATTAATAAGAACAAAATTTTCAGAACACTTCTCCCTACAACCTTTTCTTTCTTACTGACAATGTAAAGAGACAAAAACCTAGAATTTTCAGTCAGTTTACCACCTCTAGAATAGTCTTTCTTCAGTTCACTTAGGAAGAGGTGTCTCTCTTTCATGCTATGGAGACTTCTCCATAAGGAAACAGTTCTCTCATCACTCTCAATTTTCATGAAGAACAGCCGCCCAGAAAATCTGCAATCGTGCAGACCCTCCCATTTCTTCACAGCCTTTCCCTCTACTGTGTTGATGGGGATATGTCAACTTATGGGGTATTAGTTTAAAGACGAGCTGTTTAAGAGCAAATGTTCTCTTCATCTTTTTCTGAAATCATCTTCATCTCTGGGAACAGAGATCTTCTTCTCTCCCTGAGGCACAGGGTGTCCTCACTCTTCTCTCTTTCTCTGTTCAAACTTCTCATGGGATCACAGCTACTTCAACATTTGCTTCCTTTACCATGGAGGCCTTTACTGAACAAGTCATCTCCCCATACTTGTCAGTGTATTACAGGGGAAGGGGAGTCTGATGTATCAATTGCATCCTTCTCCATAGCTTTACAAGAGGATTCCAGCCCAAAGATCAAGGCATCTCCTCGTCCCTCCCATCTTGGACTCAACTTCCTCTTTGCTGACCTCGGTGTCTTCATGTTGCTCCTCTATGTGCCTGCACTTTGTCCTTTTCTCTCTCTCGAGGGAGGCTGGCAGCACTGACAGAGTTCATATCTCACCCGGGGCCTGCAGATGGCTCCGTGACCCCGGCCGGGCTCGGTGCTTGCGGCCGGAGCTGTTTTACGATGGAGGTTTCTGCAGCGGCTGCGCTGGGGCCGTGTCAGGATGGCCGCGCTGGGGCAGGGCCGGGATCTCAGCAGCCAGCCAGAACACAGCAGCAGCACGGCCGGGGCCCGATGGCTTCTCCTCCCCCTGCCCGGGGCTTGCGGGTGAAGCCCAGCGGTGGCAGAACCTTGGCCGAGCCGGCCCGGCCCGGGGCTGCTCCTGGGGCCCGGCGGATCCTGGCTGGGCCCGGGCTGGCGGCGGGGCAGGGCTCAGCAGTGCCCAGATGTTCCCAGCTGCAGCCATGGCCCGGCCCGGCCTCGGCCCCGCGGCCTCCCCTGCCCTGCCCGGCAGCCGATGGGGCCTGGCGGGGTCCCTGGGAGGGGGCCCGGCCCCACGGCAGGAGCCGCCCGGCCCTGTCGGAACCCTGGATGCTGAGAATTTTAAACTTTCTCTGCTGAAGGGCACAGACCTGCAAGAGAACACTGCATTTGACCTGACGCTGTGGAGAAGGCTTCCAAAATTGATCAATAGCATTGGGATTATGTGTGTGTAGTTGGTTAGAAGTGTATAATTTCACAGGAAACCTTAGAGTTTGAGGTTTTAGAATATAGTAATAAATACAAAGCAAGACAGAGGTTTTAGGGGGGAGACAGGTTGTTCTTCTTTACCTTCTTCTTCCCTCTTCTTGTGGAATGCAGGGACAGGCGCTCGGAAGATAACGGGCTGTTACGGGAAGAAACAGAGACCCCTCTCCCCTCCTGCTCTCCAGAGATAAGATAGAGATCACCCTCGGAATGCGGTTAAGCAAGAGACCCCTACTAACATAGGAATACCAGTAACTTTCCACTCCATACTAACCCTAGAAGGTCTAGCACGACCCCCCGTCCTGACGTAGAGAAACCCAGGTCTATATAATCCCTCAAGAAGAGATAATAAACGCTTTTCAGATCGTCCATCATATTGATGTCTGCGTATCTCTCAAGCCCGAGCAGCCCTGAGAATTTGGGCTGCCGTGCTGTACTCCAGAACCAGGTCGCCTCGCTTTCAAACAGAAGGCGACAAGTGGTGCCGAAACCCGGGAGGAAGAAAAACCTCGGGGGACGGGGATTTCGCCTGGACGGAGACAGCGGCTGTGGCGGCGGGACCGACCATAGCGCAGGGGGACGCCCCGGGACCCGTGAGCCGCATGGAGGCGATAGCAAAGGTCGTAAGTTTGATGCATATGCAATGGGGAATTAAGTGTGAGCTCAGAAATTTTACTCTTGCTGTGACCAGACTTCTGGAGCTGGGGGCCTTCAAAGCCCCGGAGAAATATTATATTCAGAGGTTGGGAGAAATGCACTGCCGCCTTGGCAAAAGATACAAGGCCACAGGCAGTGGAAAAAGTCTGAAAGCGTGGGGGAAAGTAGAGGAAGCCTTAAGCAAGGCAATAGAGGATCGGGAGACCTGGCAGGCTGCGCAAACACACTTACTAGACTTGCCACAGCTGGGGTTGGCCACAACAACAAAGATCCCCCCTGAAAGCGACCCGATCGAAACCGGGGATGCGCGGGGCCGGGCGCGCTCCATCCCTCCCCGCGCCCGAGCCCAGATCCTCCGGAGCCCCCGGGGGACCCCCCCCTACCCCCCTGCGGGACGCGCCGGTCCGGGCCCCCCCGCGGAAACTCCCGGAGATTCCGCGGTTCCCCCCCCGTCCCTTTCCCCGCCGGTCGCTGATCCGATACAACAGCGGACAATGCGCGCCGTCCTTTCTGGGGAGAGCTGGCTGCGGAGGCGCGCGGCGCCGCGGCGGCGGCAGCCGCGGACGCGCGGGCTGCGGCGGCGGCGTCCCCGCCGCCATACCCGTTTGAATATGGCGCGGGCGGGCAAGGGGAGGGGCGGACCCCGCGCGCTCGCGGCGGGAGAAGCCCGGGGACAAAGACAGACGCGGACGCGCACGCGCGGGAAGCCGGCGCCTAGCGTATGCTCTGTCAGGAGCTGCGGATCCCCGCAACCGCGCAAGCGCAGGGAGGCGGCGGGGGGCGGATACTCGCCTGGGAGCCGCGCCTCATGTCGCCACCATATATGGGGAAGATCCCTCCCTGCGGGAGGCAGGGCGAGCCCAGGGGGCGGGAACGGCACCGCCTCCGAGGGGAGGAGCGGGGCCGAAGCCGAACAAAACGGCAAGGCGGACCGGAAGTTTATCAGCAGTTTGCTTCCGACTCAGAAAGGAGCGATATCTCCTCAGACTGCTCCGAGTCCAGCGGCGACTCGGAGACGGAGAGAATAAAATCAAGGCGGTTTCGGATGAAACGAATAAACCTTTAAATAAAAAACCGATAACCAGTTACAATACAAATTCACCGACTGGGGCAAAATAAAAATAGCCTGCGCAGACTGGGAACCCGCAGCAAATGTGCATGCTTTTCCAGTGAGTAACGGGTGCTCAGGGGAATCAGCAGAGAATATACACGCCGGTAAATGTAAAGAAATTCAGACGATTGTTAAAGCCATTTCAGAAAAAGGGATCAACTCAGGGGTAGTTTCTACTCTCCTGGACGGCCTTTTTGGTAACGATGATCTGCTTCCTTTGATATAAAACAAATAAGCCGCATAATTTTTGACGGGGCGGACGCATAGTTTTTAAACAAGAATGGACAGATTTATGCACCGCCGCACTAGCGCAGGCTAATGGAGAGGGACAGCCTCTCCACGGGTCCAGTTTATCTCGGCTAATGGGGAAGCATGATGAGGTAGCCACACCACAGCAACAGGCTGCACAGCTGCGAGCTGAAGAAGTTAGGCAACATCCCGGGCGGCCAGAGAGGCTATACGCACTGCCTCCAGGGTAGTGGCCAGACCGACACCGTGGTCCACCATAAAACATGGAGAAAGTGAGAGTTTTACAAAATTCGTTGACCGCCTACAGGCTGCTGTGGACTCTTCACATTACCCAATGAGGCAAAAGGCCCAGTAGCTGCGGACTGCTTAAGGCAACAGTGTAATACTGTCACCAAAGAGATATTGCGGTCCTGCCAGTCGGAGCCACTTGGCTGACATGATCAAACACGTCGTGAGGGAAGAACAGCTGACACCTATTCAAGCAGCCGTTCAACCCTGACCAGTGCAATGGCTTGCTTTAAGTGTGGTCAGGCAGGGCATGTTGCAGCAGGCTGTCCACAGCCAGCACGGTTTCCCCCGGCAGCACCCTTGCCCCAGCAGCGCCCGGGAGGGGTCTGCTGGAGCTGTGGGAAGAGAGGTCACTTTGCTAGGGATTGTAGATCCTGGCCACGGGGAAACGGGAGAGGGAGGGGGCGCGCGGGCCATACTCAGCCTCCTCCCGCTGCAAATGGGAGACGGCCCATCTATGCCAACCCTCAATGGGGCAGGGAACCCTCATACCCTATGCTTCCACAGCAGGCAGTCAACATTGCACCCCCACCAGCGATGCAGTGGCAGAGCTGTACAGCACTCCCAACAGTGCCTTCACATCCCCCATCACAAGCTGCGCAGGTGCCACAAGGCCAGCAGGGGACGCCCCAGAGCGGGACCCCTGGGTGGCCCTGGCCATGAAAATAGGGAAAGAGCCCCTGACAGTGTGGGGGACATGTCGCCTTTATGGTAGCCAGGACCCTCACGTCATAGAGCTTCAGTTTTGGGCAGACACTAGATCAGACTGCATGATTATTCCCCAATCACATTGGCCCAGACACTGGCAATTTAGAGAAGTCCCTCCAGTGAACGGGGTGGGAGGACAAACCCGGGCATGGAAAAGCACCCAGCTGGTGGCTATGACACTTCACACGAACAAGGGACCAGAGCAAACAATAGCAATTTACCCCTACATTTTACAAAATTCTCCTCCCTTGATAGGGAGAGATGTCCTTGCTATGTTAGGAGTCAGGATTACAAATTTATCGTAAGGGCCACTGCCGTGCATCCTCCGTTACCGATCAGATTGACTTGGAAATCATCAGACCCTGTCTGGATCGAGCAGTGGCCCTTGTCAGAGCCTCGAATAGCAGCCTTGCTGGAGCTGGTCGAACGC